>CAJHUC010002258.1:0-36147 GCA_905146915.1 Ostreobium quekettii | reverse complement strand
TTTTCAACTAGGCGCAGTTGTTGTGATTTTTTGGGTCTTTTTTCTATTTTTTTGGATTTTTTTCATTTTTTCTGAATTTTTCTCCCTTTTTCTTTAATGAAATTTAACGGACAGCTGATAAAAATTAACGAACCGGACTTAACGGACCGGATGGCATCTTTGAGTGGCCACCTCTAATCTGTCAGAGGGTATGCAATCGTTGAAAACCCTCTAACAAATCGCCTGTAGAAATTGACTAACTCCAAAAACGACCTGACATCCCGAACTCCTTCCGGTGTAGGCCATTCCACTATTGCTTTGATTTTCTCTTGAGATGGTTGCATTCCCTGAGTAGAGATAGTGAATCCTATATACTCTACCCTGTCCTTAAGGAATTCACATTTATGCAACCTCCCAAATAACTTGGCCTCTCTCAATCACTGCAAGGCAACTCGCAAGTACTGCCAATGTTCTTCTATCGTTCTCGAGAAGATCAGTATATCGTCGAGATACACCAGAATGAAAGAATTCAGTTCACTCCTGAATATTTTATTTATTAACCATTGGAATGTCGCTGGTCCATTCGTCATTCTGAATGGCATGACCACAAACTCAAAATATCCACGGTTGGTGCGAAATGTTGTCTTCTCAATTGCTTCTTCCTTCACTCCAATTTGGTAATACCCACTAGCTAAATCCAATGCAGTAAATACTCGAGCATTCCCCAATCAATCCAATAGCTCGTCAATCCGAGGCAGCGGAAAACGGTCCTTTATCGTTTGTTTATTCAGTGCTCGGTAATCAATACAAAGATGCCAACGTCCGTCTTTTTGGGGTATGAACAAGATGGGTGCACCGTAGGGACTTACCGAAGGTCGGATAAATCCTTGCTGTAGCAAATCTCGTAATTGCTCCTCTAGCTCATCCTGCTCTTTCGTTCCAAGATGATATGGCGGGTGATTCGATGGCTCTGCATCTTCCGAGACACGAATATCAAACTCCACTGCACGTTTGGGTGAACGCCCGGTAGGCAGCTTTTTCGGAAATACATCCTCAAATTCATCAATAATTGCTCATAGCTGCTGTCGGTGCTTTGCGCTGATCGTCTCCATAATTTGTTCCTTTCGTACTGAACTGTCACAAAATCCTTCTTAGGGCCTGCTGACTGCAACTTCTGCTTGTGGGTTTGTATTGGCCCACCATGCACTGCTCCCAGTGTAGGTGTAGTCTGATCTGCTCCCCGAACCAACGCCAGAAAAACTGGTGTCCCTTGCTTTGCCAACTTATTAATCTTCCTTCCGGTAATAAACTGCCTCTGTCTGGACGCTCTGGGTTGTGTCTTCAAGACTGGTTGACCTTGGACCCTGGTCACTGAATTAGTTGCAGCCCTGGTCTTGGTCTTTCTTACCACTGGTTACGTCTTTTCTGTACCAGTCTTGGGCTGATCACTCCCCCGTTGAGACCGATGCCTCCAGGTGAGGGAAGATGAAGAATAGGTCTAGAAAGAGGGTGTAGACAATAAGGAAACTTGGGGAGGATGGAGGGGGGGGGGGCGGAAAAACTCAGGTAATACCTTGACTTGGCCGGTAGTCTGACCTAGGTCAATCCATCATCCAACCACGCTCGAGGTACCCACATTGTCAGGCAAAATCAGTCGTGGGACCGTCCAATCAATAAGTGGATTGACTGTGCTGAGCTAGTTCACCCTTAAAATCACATCGATATCCTACAAAATTGGGGTGACGGTCAAGACCAGCTTCGCCACCGAGGACCCTACACAGATTGTGGCATGCGGTACTTTGCCTTGGGACAATATCTTTTTCCCATCGGCTAATTCAAGTAGACACTCGTCATGCACACAGTGAAGACCAACTCTGACCACTGCACTTGGGCTGATAAAGCTTCTTGATGCACCACTGTCCACCAAAGCCAGTGTATCCTTGCCAAAAATTTGACTGTTCACTATCAATAAAATCTCGTCGTCGATTGTCCTATTGTTGGTACAATCACGTGGGGCAGCGTCTTGCTGCACAGCAATCCACGCGTTTCTGTCTGGCACGTCTTTCACTGGATCAACTTTCCTATGTTCACAACCCACTTTGCATAGGGTAGCAATGTTGCGCCAGTCCTGTACGATGGTGGGCGCGATCTGAGCTGGCACGGTTCCGCTGCCACGGCTCACCTGTGCCGCTAATCGCTCGACCGCTCACCGGCATTCCTCTGACCTCCTGCGTGCCGCCACCTGACGTCGACGTCAATTTTGTCTGTTTGATTGGTGGCGCCGCTTGGATGGATGTCTCTTGACTATTCGTCCAATTTCCTCTGTGCATGAGGTGGCCTTAGCTATCTGCCTGGCCCTTTGTAGTCGTCGTCGCTCTCGTCATCTCTACGTATGACTCTTGTTTTGGTCAGATTCCTCTTTTTGTTTTGCTTTAGATTTTTCTCCGCTTTTTGATCTGCTTATAGTCTTGCAAATCGGGAGTCGCCTAGCCCTCGTTATGTGGAGACCAAGACAGGGCTCTACACGTTTCCCTGGGGGGGTGCTGGCTGGTCTCCAGATGTAGCATGCTGCGGCTGTCCATCTTGGAGATTTGGCCCCAATGCTGTGGCCATTGCGACACCCTGTCTTCCTCTACCTCTACCTCCACGGCCACGTCCTATGCCTCGACTAGGTTGCTGACCCACATTTCACTGATTCTTCTAGCAACAATCATCTGGGTGATGATTGGTGCCTTGGCAGTGAGGACACACTGGAACAAAGGTCCTCGTCATGCTCTGCTATCCACCTTGTCCTATAATTCCTCGACCTCATCCTCCACGTCCTCTATGTCCACTCTGTCGGCCACCTACACCTCTCTGCTAACCTCCTCTACCACGACCAGCTTGTTGTGGCTGTTGTAACCTAGCACCCTTATCAATACCATAGGATGATGTCAACAGCTTCAGATGCTCAGCAAAACGGATCGCCACATCCAAAGATTGTGGCTCCTTCTGAGCCACTGGCATCCTCAACTTTGGGCAAAGAGCATAAACGAATCGTTCGAGTATGTCAGTGGGGTCGTATGTCTGAAGTCGCATGAGCAAATTCTGAAATCTCAAAGCAAAGGAGTGTACTGTCTCACCGTGCCCCTGGGTCAAGTTCCAGAGTTTGACCCTGGCATTTCTCTCATGCAGAGGGGACTGAAAACGGTTGGTGAGTAAGCCTTCTAGCTCCAGCAGGGTCACAGGTCTTCGTCCTCTTGTAGAACGCAGGTAGCTGTCTCACCGAATCCTGGCTGTTCCCTGTAACAACGTCACAACATAGGCGCCACTTTGGATCTCACTGATTCCTGTCAAATGGACATAATCTCTCACCATTGAGAACCAAGCAGTAATGTCCTCGTTCAGCTCTCCTTTGAAGGGGATTATTTCCTTTGGCTTGACATGAATCGATGGTCTAGTAGGATCCATAGAAAATGGGTGGTAGCCTTGGCGCAGAACAAGTCTTGGAAAAACTAGTGGAGTCGGGGGAATAAAAAGCTGCTGCGGTAGTTCTGGTCTCGATACCGGAATGGCAGGCATTATAGACTGCGTACAGTTTACAAATGGGGGTGTTGCCACATCCATGCAATATTCTGCCTTCATTGGAGGCAGAATTGGCAACCCCAGTTCATCAGCACCAATCAGGTGCTGCAATGTCGGATATGCGCACTGTGTTGTCAGTGTCTACATGTCGTCAGGGAAGGCTGCAGCCTCAACGGCCTCAATGTAGCTCTGTAGTTCCACCATGGCTGTTTGGCTCTCCTCCAATGATGCCCGTAATCCCTCTATCCGCGCGTCTTTGACCTGAGTGTCCATTTTCAGTGTTTCCAGCTCAGATCTCAGCTTGTTGCGGGGCTCCTTTACTGGCCTCCGCTGGTCCCTTTTCTCTCGCGCGCGTCCCCACTTCTTCCGCCTGCACCCGATGGACCGATGGCCCCTCCGCCGTGCCCGGCGGGCATAATCAGGGTGCTCGTTTGTTCTTTGCGCGGTGGGCCCTCTTGCGCTCGGGGATCGGGCGGCTCTGCCGTTCGAAGACGGCGGGTAGCTAAGGCAGCTTGCTCCCCGGGCCGCGAGGCCCGTGCGGAGCGCGGCAGTGAGCCAAAACGGGTAACAGAGCGGGGAGCAACGCACCCCCGCGTACGTACTGATGGTCGGCCACATTCCGGCCCGGCCACCTATCACACAGGCACCACACAATGTACATCAGTGCGTCACGACTGTATCGCCCGGCATACCCCCGTATCGGACCCACTATCGATACACCGCAGCCCAGTCTACCCCCACGGGCTGTCCCTTAGGTACAGGGACTTCCCGAGACCACCAACTACTCCACAACTGGGGGATTTAGACAAGTAAAGAGCCTACGAGTATATAGAGATCATAAGGAATCCAAATAATGGGTCCAATCCCACAGATGACTAACCAACCAAGACTAATGCCCATAAATCTCTCGACCCCCATGTGTTTCCACAACAATACTTCCCCCTGGGGGGAGTTTTCGCCCTCGAAAACAAGACCGAAATCAATGTCCTCTATCGGCTGCCCAATGGTTGACCTAACTGTGAAGCTAGTGTCACCTCAGGCATACTCCACTGACCATCTGTCTAGTCCCTCTGTGAAATTTCGGGATATGTTCCAGTGTACAAGAAAATCAACTGACCTTCTTGTTATTGGGACCTCTTCAGTATCACTGCAACAGTTGCTCATCTCAAAAATCTCCAAGTCAGGTCTCTCCCATCACTATGTCGGATGTACACTCGTGTTCATCTTGTAAGCAGAAAAGATGAAATAATGTGATGACCTATGTCCGAATACATCAGGTCAGCACGAGTGCTATCTGCCTGTACACTAAGTGTGTTGCCAGTCGACCAGGAGTATCCGACTATCCACTACCTGACAACTCTGATATAAAAATAGAAACATATGAGCCAGCTGTCCATCCAGGGATCGGTATAGATCTACTGATAGTCCTCTCTGTCCTAATCCCTCAGATGAATCTCTCCGAAGTATATTTTCCTCTTTGAAACTGCAGTGTACCTTAGTCATTCCATCTCCAAATCCACCATGACAAGGTATCCCAATAAAAGATTTCTCGACTCCTCACTGCACGAATCGATCATAGTCCTCTATCTATCTCAGCCCAATCATCAATCAGTAAAGCATCGGTCTGGCCTCAACATCCGGTGTCCCATACCACTATCAATCTTACCAGCACCAAGCCTCCTGTCTCAAGGACTGAACATAAATCAAACTCCCCTTAGATCTGAAGACAATGATGTAATCATGGAAACTCTTATCACCCGGCGCTGCTCACAACAATCCTTTCAGATAAATACTGTGACCAACCCGCTATCACCATCAATGATATAGAGTCTCCAATCATACAGATCATGCACCACTGTACTGAGTCAACAAAATCCCAACACCATGGAAACAAAATGAATAGCCGCAACTCCTCTCTGAAAAGAATAAAGGTGTCTGTAGCTCATCTTTTTGTTTTTACCTCTCTCTCGGATCCAGAGTTCATAAAAGAATGACAGATAAAATCAACAAATTTTGTCCACTTCCTTCCCGTATGTGCCCTCAGCCGGGATAGTCTCCATCGGATGTTATGAAAACGATCCAGTATCCTCAAAAAAATTTCTCAATCAGACATTTGGCGCCATTGTCCGACTGTCTTCCGGTCTGGGCCCAGCCAAATGTGGCCATGATTGTTAACATGGGAGCAAATATGAGCCTCCTCATGTCACAACCATCAATCTCAATATCAACCACACAGCCAAAATGCCCGACCGTCATCAAAGCAATCTCCTCTAATCCAACTCAATATGCCTCAATTTCGATACAGGTACAATCTCAACCGCTGACTGCAACCGAGAAAGGACTCCTCGAGTGTGATCAAGTGGCCTCTACCTCAATAACCAACCACATCACAGAGTACCACTGATCTAATATGGGTCATCATTCCTGGATTCCAACACAGTCGTCGATACAGCAAAATGTACTCTGGGCGCTCTCGGTCGACCTCCTATTATGGGCCCGGAGGAAATGCGATCAATGCGCTGGGCGCCCCCATTTTTAACGACCGGGGGATGGGCACTTCCTCTTACGAATACACAGCGACCGTCGATCACCTCTATATCCAAGAATGTATGTATGACCAATATCCTCCAATACCATCATACACTCAAATAATCATCAGCCCACAGTACACACCAAATATAGATCATCGGTGCTAGCTCTACCCATCACTGCTAACCACCATGCAAGTGAACAGGTCTGCCATCCTCTATAATCATCCACCGATTTTGACCCTGTGTGTCTGTACCTAAAGATGAGGATGTTGAGACTGGAAGCTATCTCTGTCCTCTGGCTCCATGCTACATCCAGCAATGTCCAGCTACTTCCCCCCTGGGGTGCATCGACCGTCCTCGGCGATGTCTATGTGGCTCACTGCTAGCCGAGTACTCATATTCTCCAACTAGAGAATTGAGTGTACCAGTCAAATACCCCCAGTTGCACCTGGGGCCTGCAACTGTCCGCCACGAGAGATAAAATCGAGTGCTGACACAGGACAGGTTTCTACTGATAACCTGGTATGTGAGCATCATGAAATCCCCGCACTGCTACCATCCTCACAATCCTCTTAGCAGTGAACACAAGCAGGGATGTACAACTCAAAAGAGGATGACCTTCTGTCTCATGGAATCGACCAGCTGTTCCTGTCATATTCCTCTTGATCAAGTTTGAGTTGAAATCATATAATATGCCCTCACACTACCCCATGTATCCAGCACTCCTGAGTGTCCTATCACAGTGGAACACTCTGATATATAATATAGAATCAGTGACATGCTCAGAACTGCTGGCTATGTGCAGAACCAACAAGACCACAATGTCAACCAACTCTGGCACACCTATGCAATATACCACTGCTAAAGCCTACAAAGCAATGGTCCTGACTCCGGCTCCTGGGTCTGAGGCCGCCCACAGCAATGAAGTCGGAACAGTCTCTATCCACTGAATTTGCAACATATGGGATCCTCATCAATCAAGGAATCCCACTCCCAGGACATCTCTGGGGTCTCTCCCAATGGGGCATGAGACTTTAAAGCACCAGCTCCCTGATGCCTAGATGTCGCATCTCTTGAAACTGCTGATGTGCTTCAGTTCGGTGTAGTGCCTGGCCAGGCATGTACCACCCTGCGTCTACCACTACCTCAACCACACAGACGCATCAAACCGATACTGAGCAAAGTGGCTTTGGCTCACTGGCTAGCCAAACCACTGATCACCTGACGCGACTATACCAGTTAGAGTACGAAAGAATACTGGTATGTTAACCTGACACTGACTCAGGTCTACGTCAATCCTACATGGCAGTAATGCCGAACTGCCTCCTGGTCCAGCTGACCAGCCATCCCTGAATCAACACAGTGGGTGCTATATAGCCACCCTAGGCCTCCTCTGATCTCTCATGACTATCCCAACAATGACCAGGTCCATCATGTACCATGTCTGCGGGTGGAAAAATGACAGCATGTATATGTGGGGGATGTCAAAGACCAGCTTGCCTCTGTGCAAAGAATACATGGAGCATCGCTACTATACAGGTGCAGGAATCCAACAATAACAATGAATCAACAAAACTGTGAATATGCGCCTCTCCACTCTGCCCACAAATAGTATCAGTCTATCTCACGGGATACGACTTGGCTGCTTGAGTGTGCTATCCCCCTCATGGGTACTCGTGCACTACTCAACAATGATAGCAGCCCCATAATCCACTGAATCCTCACAATATGGTGTCGTGTAAATATAAACAAAATCCCTGTCAACTGTATACCACTGGACACGAAAGAATCAACCGTGAGCTACGGACTGCAAACTGGGTAGACATGCCGGTGTAGTCAGAGGCTCTCGGAACCTCCCAATCCTGGTCATAGACCAAGACGTAGTCCCTATCTCGCTCAGAGCGACCCTTTTTTCCACCAGTCAGCTAGACTGATCAGAAGGTATTCAACTAGTGATTCCCCACAGGCTTACCCATGTACTTCGGACAAGGACGAATCCCTGACCTTTTCGGGGGCAGTGTCCGTGAGTCCTCAACTAGTCTAGTCCCAACTTCACAGCTAACCGAAACCGGTTGCCCCTTGCCTGGGACAGGACCACCCGGGAACGGCCTCTAATAGCCTCACCTACCAAGATACCTCAGGGCTGACGCCACACTGAAAGTGGGCACATGTATAACCCAAAACTCAGAGGTAACCTGGTTGATGTCCCGTCTATTCCAGTCTACTTGCACCCTCCTAGCGCATCGTAGGGCCCCCGACAGCTTCAACCAGGTATGCCATGACTAGGCAGGTTCCTGGCGGGGTCAGCCTTCTACGACCGCACTAACTGGGAAGGTGTCCTAGTCTTCCCTCTCCACTGGCACACCGTGGCACCCTACTGTGGAGAGAGGCCCTCTAAGTCACCCCAACTGCACTTCACGTCTAGTGCACTGCCACCCTATGGACCACGGACCTGGTGTACTGACACCCTAATGGCCCTTGGAGCCACACGAGGACTCCTTCACTAGGGGGTCTGGTGTAATGGCACCCTACTGACCCACTGAGTAGTCAGACGGTGTGGTCAGGATGGGAAGTCATGAAGGTGGTGTGCTCCACGACTCCTGATGTCCAGATCTCGATCCGAGACTGCCAACTCGGGGCCTGCCTCAGATGTCCAACCTAGGCCGCCAACTCGGGGCCTGCACTAGGTTGCTCTCTATCTCGACCTGGGCCGCCAACTCGGGGCCTGCACCAGGTGTCCAGCCTGGGTCGCCAACTCGGGGCCTACCACAGACTGCTCTCTGTCTGGCACATCCTCACCACACTAGGAAATCTCGAGGGTTAATTCGGCCCACTCAAGATTCTTAGGTGGGGCGAATCCAGGCCGCCAACTCGGGGCCTGCACTGGACCGCCGCTCTGTCAGAATCCTGAAGCATGTTACCAAAACAACAATACATACTTCTGGGCAGCTGCTGCTCCTCAGCTACCCAGCACCCTAGCAATGGGTGCCCCACTCGGCGCAATCACACTGCGCAATTCACCCGAAGGTGGCTGCGCGCGCCCGAGTCTCCACTGTATCCCTTTGGTGTCACACCCCCGGGTCGCATACTCCTCAAGGGTGTGTCGACTCTCTCTGCCTTGCAATCTTCTCGGCTTCCGAACCACCCCAACCGCTAGAATCCCACCAGTAAATTACGCCAGTAGTCTTAAACACCCCACCTCGGGCCCAGTACTTTACACCACTTCTGGTGCCCAATTTCCAGGTGGGCGCCAGTGAGGGTGGCCACCCTCCTGCATTGTCACGTGGCCTCCAGTTCCCCCACTCGCGCAGCAAGTCTGTGCTTTGTAGACGTTTGTAGACGCGCAGTACATTGCGCACCACCCCAGTACTTTGCCTCCTTCGCCAACTCGTAGTACTTTGCCTTTGAAGCCCCGTACTTTACCAACACAATGCCCATCTAGTACTTTGGGCTTTGCAAGCGGGTGGCGCCCCCCCCTTGCCAAATTCAGCTTCCCTCCAGCCCGGGGGAGGTTCCTGACACGTCCTGTCACACGCACGTGATGCGCCCCGCGACGGTACCGTGTCCCGGTCGCCGGGCGTGCCTCGCCGCAGGTCCGACACGCCGCGCCGCTGCTCCACCCACCGGCAACGCCTGCGCGAGGAGCCCGCACTCGCCTGCCTTTTGCTCCGGCCGGCGACTCGATCTCGCGCTCCGATCGGCGCAGCACCACCCAGAATGGCGGCGCCCCGCCTGCTCCCCACACGGCCGGGCCGGGCGCTGCGAATCCGCATGGCATGACAGCGTCATGCCGCGGCATACCGGTCAGCTGCTCGGCTCCCGCGTCACTGCACGTTGGGTCCTACTCCGCGCGCCACGTTCTCGGCCTGCCGCTGCATCCATCTCGCTCTACGTCCTCGGCGCCACGTCCCCAGCGTTGCGGCCGCTTGATTGCCGCTTCCTCGCTGCATCGCCACCGTCCAGCGCCTCGCCGCGGCGTCCTCCATTCTCCATCGTCCTCCGCCGCTCGCTGCTTCCAAGGCTCGCCAACGGCTCCACACCGTGCTGCGTCTTTGCGCCTCCATTCTCCACCATGCGGCCGCGGGAATGCCGCTGCATTCCGGCTCCATCCACCGCCGATGCATCCATCCAAAACGCCTCCGCCGGCGTTCCCACGTCCTTGGCCAGCCGGGGCCTCCGATTCCCCGCGCATCCACGGCCAGCCAACTCCTCCATTGCGCGCTGCTTCCTCGGCGTCGCATCCCCAGCCTCACGGCCTAGGGAATGCCGTTGAATCCCGGCACTGCACTCCGCCTTTGCGCCCGCCAATGCGCCCCCCCACGGCGCTTCCGCATCCTTGGCACGCCAGAACCTCCGATTCTCCACTCAATCACGGCCTGCCAAGGCCGCCATCACACGCCGTTTCCTCGGCGCTGCATTCTCTGCCATTCAGCCGCGGGAATGCCGTTGCATTCCGGCGCTGCGCTCCGCCATTGCACCCGCCAATGCGCCCCCACCGGCGCTCCCGCGTCCGCGGCATGCGAGGCCTCCCATTCCACTCGCTTCCATGGCTTGCCAAGGGCGCCATCGGGCACCGCATCCTTGGCGCCGCATACCCAACACAGCGGCCGTTGCAGCACCGCTTCAGCGCCGATTCACTGCCGCATGTTCTCCCGCATTGTTCCGCGCCGCTTCCTTCTCCAACGGCGATCCTTCGGCGCTTTTCAACCTCCATCTCCATACCTTCGACTTGCTGGCGTTTCACATGGCTTCGGGTCTTCTTTCGCCTCCGTCGCTGCTTCCATGCAGCTCGATCCGCGCCCAATTCTGGCGCCGTTTCTCATCGCTACGCCCCTCGGTCGCGGCTTCACCCAATGCCACCTTTCCCGGCGTCATTCACCGGCGGTCTCCCTCGCGGCTCCGCGCTCCGAAACCACTTGTTGCGGGGCTCTTTTAATGGCCTCCGCTGGTCCCTTTTCTCTCGCGCGCGTCCCCACTTCTTCCGCCTGCACCCGATGGACCGATGGCCCCTCCGCCGTGCCCGGCGGGCATAATTGGGGTGCTCGTTTGTTCTTTGCGCGGTGGGCCCTCTTGCGCTCGGGGATCGGGCGGCTCTGCCGTTCGAAGACGGCGGGTAGCTAAGGCAGCTTGCTCCCCGGGCCGCGAGGCCCGTGCGGAGCGCGGCAGTGAGCCAAAACGGGTAACAGAGCGGGGAGCAATGCACCCCCGCGTACGTACTGGTGGTCGGCCACATTCCGGCCCGGCCACCCATCACACAGGCACCACACAATGTACATCAGTGCGTCACGACTGTATCGCCCGGCATACCCCCGTATCGGACCCACTATCGATACACCGCAGCCCAGTCTACCCCCACGGGCTGTCCCTTAGGTACAGGGACTTCCCGAGACCACCAACTACTCCACAACTGGGGGATTTAGACAAGTAAAGAGCCTACGAGTATCTAGAGATCATAAAGAATCCAAATAATGGGTCCAATCCCACAGATGACTAACCAACCAAGACTAATGGCCATAAATCTCTCGACCCCTATGTGTTTCCACAACACAGCTGGTTAACTGTCGCAGACAGGTCACTCTGCTATTTGTTCAGACGCTCCTCTATGGCTTGCACCATTCCAACCTGGTCCATCTTGGTCGCCAATCCCTGAGCCACATTCATTGCAGTGGCTTCAAAACGCATCGGGTTGACCACCTGCTGCAGACTCAAAACTGATGCAGCTTGCTGATGTTGATTCGCTCTCAACGCCTCCATGTTCTACTCCAAAACTTGTCGATGGGTGCTGGCGGCGTTCACGACTGTCTGCAAGTCAGTCAATGATCGCTGGGTTGCCTTCCGGACCTGCTGCATGTCTTGGGACTTCGCAATTGACAATTCTTGAACTTGTTTTTCCACCCCCCTAATTGCAGATTGCATGGTCGCCGCTGTCCTGGCCAATTCCCTTGATGAGGAACGTCTCTCCCGAGTCGGGAGTCCCGACTTGATTTCCTCTTAGTCGTAGTTTCCTTTGTCCGCCAAAGTCGAGAAACATGAGAAAATGCAGTTCCAGGTGGTGTAGTAGCACCCACTGTCGCCACCCTGCGAATTGCAGTATTGCACGGTGCTGCGACACTGCGTCTGGTGTCATTGGGTGCTGCGTCAGCGACAACATGTGCCGCAGCGCCCTGCTCGGCATCACGTGACAGCGGAAATTTTGAGTCTTTTCCACTGTAGTTTGCAGCCACACTTTCCGCGCCTAAATCAACCTGATTAGGCCGATGCTGACTCAACCTCATGTGACCTAGTGCGGTGTTGCGGCCACTCTGGACCCCTCGCAACTCCGCTGCCTCCATGCGGCGCGACGGCCCGGACACGCTCTCCCCACTGTCCGTGTCCATGGCGTCGGCCAGTTGGGCCTCCTGCAACATGGCCCTCGGTCTCCAATCACTGCGCACGGGCAATCGCGACCTCGCCGTGCGTTGCCGCCGTTCGTCACCAAGATGCACGTCCAGAATCGACCTTCCGGCGCAATTTTCTGCCGGCACTGTTCACAATCGGGCCCAATCTCACATTCCTTTTGGCTCTTTGCGCCTCACTCGGCCCGGCCACAATGCTGCACTTTCAATCCGTGCGTCGGCTCGTGTTTTCTGCTGCCAATTCCCCCGAGCCTCCGCCGATTCAAACGGGCCCAACGTGGGAACCTGGGATAGCGTTTGATTCAGCACTTTGAACCCGTCACTGTCACTTTGCCAGCCTTGGCACAACTCTACAAGACTGCACTTCGATTCAGCGAAGATTCGCTCGCTGACCCACCAAAAATTGCCTTCTTGGCTCAGCCGGTTCGAGCCGCAATTGGCCTTGGATGTGGCCTCCTTTCTCGAATCCCACCGGCCGCTCAGTTCGGCCGCTTTGCTGCGCTCCCAGTGCCCGTCCTCGCGCGCTCGGCGCGTCAAAATCCAGCTCCAAAACCAAATGCTGTCGGCTTCCCTTCGGGCCCCCACCGTCGCGAGGGAGCCTCCGATGCACGTGGTGGTTAGCCGTTCGATGCTTCGCCTCCGCCAGGTCCGAATCGCCAGACTACACGTGCTGGGCACAGCGCTCGTGGCAGTATGCTCGGGGACAGGCGGGCTCGCGGGCTCCGCCGGCCAGGTCGGCCGAGGTCACAGGGTCGGGTCACGGGCGCAGTTTGCTTGCGCAAGAAAGGATCATTACTATACCGTACTCACCACATAAGTACGGTGGTAAGCTTGCGGGCCACCAGTGCAGAAAGAATCCGTATCATGGCACCCACAATGTGGGTTTCACACCGGTGCCTTAGTGTAGTGTCACTGTACCCATATACTCCATATTCTAGTAATAAATGTCCTGACTACTCATAATCTGATACCAGGGGGGCTGCGTGATTGGCGATGCATGGCTCGCCATTCCCACCTTCGCGGCCAACTCACCCACTTCCAAATCCCCGCCCAATCCCCACCTACACAATGCATGCAATAAGGCATGGACCCTACCTTCGAGGCACTGCAAACGGGCTGCGTTTTCCTTCCCCTGCATTATTAAAATGTGGAGGTAACGGGGCTATACGAGGCCGCTCAACTTTTTTTCTGTTATCTTACTTCTGTAATTTTTTTGAACACAAACAATCCGTCTGTCCATTTTCCGCCACTTAGCCGGGGCCGGGTTTCCATAGCCGTTTGTGCCATGTCAGCTTTCAATTTTCTGGCTTTGGAGTTGTCCGTCAAGGGGGTGTTTGTAGCCAGCGGTTTCTATAAAAGAGCTTTTTTCCCGCTGCCTTTCCAGGCGTTTTGTTGCCATCCGTTAGGGACTTTGAGATTGCGGTAGTGTTCCATTGGTCAGCGGCAGTTTCTATTGGAGCCAATTTTTTCCAAGCGGATTTTTTCTCTGTGTCCAGCAACCTTTGCCTCCAAATTTGGGCCACAGCACTGATATAACGAGTTCCAATATTTTAACACGTTTAAACAATGCATGTCTACCTATTTGCAGTCCAAGCCATCATAAAAGAATATGCATGAATAAATAAATATACATAAATGCTGCCTCGGCTAGTACTCTTTGCCAGACAGGGGATGCAACCCGCTGTTCTTTCCCGGCCATCCCTTGCAAACGCTAGACTACTGTCATTAAAAGGCGATCCCACGCGCTTTCCCCCAGCAGCCTGACCCGGTACTGCGTTGCGCAAAAGCTGAACTCTTGTTATTACCACAGGTTGCGGCAATCCCAACGCTTTCCCGATGAAGCCCGCGACCGGTACTCGACCCGGCGAGCAACCAATCCCCCGCCACACCTGCCTTGACGATCTTGTTGACGTGACCACCATGCACACCTGCTTTGCAAACACGGCGGCGATTAACTTTTCCTAACGGGCGAGGGGCGGTACTCAGTAGAGCAAAACAACATTTCCCTGACGAGTGCCAGAAAACCAGCGACCACCCATGCACCGCTGCCCGAGGCCGACAATGAGTGTGGCTTTCCTCCAGAAAGCCGGTGATACTCACCCTTTAAAGCATACTTGACGATATGCCCGACCACGCCTGGCTGCAATCTCCAGTGGCGACGCGGTACCATGCTGCTTTGTGAACCCGGGGAATGGCTTTTCTCGGCCAGACCATGGCGGTCTCTCGACCGAGCGAGAACAACAATCCCCCGCCATACGACACAATCTCGGACAGCGACGTGGCCCGCTGGAGCACCCTGAAGCCTATGACAGCTCTTTCCGTGACCCGTAGCCGATGCTTTGACAAAGAAGCAAAGCGACGTTTCACGGCCCTTTCGACGATCTTGGGCGCCGCCCATACACCAGGCAATGGCTTTTCCTGCGGCCAAAAACCATGGCGGTACTCTCCAACGAGAGAAACGACCCGCCCCATACGACCGTCACCGGACAAGCGTCAACTACCCATGCACTATGAGTCTAGCATTGCGAACTTTTCCGGCCAAGCCACAACCGGTACTCCAGCTGAGCAGAATAGCAATCCCCCCCTACCCCGCCCTGACAGGATCTCGGACAAGCAGCAGCCACCCATGGACACCGCGAGCCCTGGCAACAGCCGCTTTTTCCCGGCCAAGCCACGGCCGGTACTCTAGCCGAGCAGAACAACAAACCCCTGCCTCACCCCGACACGATCTCGGAGAAGCAACAACTGCCCATGCACACCACGAACTCAGCAACGTAGGCTTTTTCCTAGCCAAGCCATAGCCGGTACTCCAGCCAAGCAGAACAACAACCCCCCGCCCCACCCCGCCATCACCACTCACCTGAGGGTACCGATGCCATGGGGGCAATTGGCGGTGGGCGGCCCCGACGCAGCATTTCATATACCCCAGGGGCATCACATCACATACCAACCAATCAAATGTACTGGGCTTGGGAACGCTTTGGGCGTACATTCTGCCTGCGTGATGGACAACAATGATTTGAAGGGGCACATGGATGTGCCATGGGGGCAAGCAGTGTGCACTGCCAAATCCATCAAAGGCCCAGGCAATTGCACCCCACGTCCGCCATGCATACTCGTTGCACACTAAACCAGGCGTATGGCCATCTAGTCCGGGAACGGGACCCGCTCTGCGGCGATTATCCATCACCTTTGCCAAAGTACAGGCGTCCGTACTTGCTATATAAGCTTTGATGGAATTCTATCGACATCTGTGATCCGGTCAGCGGTTCCGTTATGGGGGCCTGTCATTTGTGGGTTGCAGCGCGGATTCCGTAACACGTGGTTCCATTCTGGAAGGTTGTGTGGATTTCTGTAACCGTCTATGCTGACGTCAGTATGGCCCCGCCCGTTTCTGTAAGACACTTTTTCTCTCTGCGGCCAGCTCACGGATTCTGTTGATTGTACGGAATTTTAACAGGGCCAACCAAATTCTGTTATGGACGGACAGAGGGGGCCACCTCTAAACGGGGCTCCCCCGGCCCCGCCTACTGATGTTGTGATCCCGTTTCCTCAATCAATGCCCATTTAGCACCCAGAGCACGGGCCCTCCGTTGGCCATCTTGGGCCATAGCTGTGCGTCTGGGTCACCTCCCTCCATTTGTATTATCGAGCAAAAGTGCACGTCATGTACCTGCACGGCAGGTCATTGGGGCAGGGGGACAGAACTACAAGAGGGTGCCTATAAGGGCCTCCGTCAGACGGGCATAGTTGTAGTGTATCTAGGCACATGTGCCCGGAATGTTATCTGTATGACATTTGCTCAGTGCGGTGTAAATTTCCTTGCCCAATTCTCTTTACGCAAATATATTTTTCCATAGCAACATGTTATACGTTATACTTTCTGCACCTTTGTTCATATATTAGGTCGGTAGTTTTTAAAGGCCTTTCTCACCATGGGGATGTTTGAACGGTATTTTAACCCGACGGTATTTAAAATATTCGCCAGGCGACTCGGACATGCGTACACACAGTACTGCCGCAAAGCATTGCGGCGACCCTTGCAGGCATCAACAGTAGACGTGGCCGCTCAGCCTTTTTTTTGTTATTTTACTTCTGTAACTTCTTGGAACACAAACAATCCGTCCGTCGATTTTCCATCACTTTGCCGGGGCCGGGTTTCCATAGCCGTTTATGCCATGTCAACTTTCAAATTTTTGGCTCTGAAGCTGTCCTTCAAAGGGGTGTTTGCAGCCACCGGTTTCTGTAAAAACGCTTTTTTTGCCACATTTCTTGGTGTTCTGTCGCCATCCGTCAGGGACTTTCAGATTCCGGTAGTGTTCCGTTGGTAGACATGGCCACTCAGCTTTTTTTTGTAAATTTACTTCTGTACTTTTTTTGAACACAAACAATCCGTCCGTCGATTTTCTGTTACTTTACCGGGGCCTGGTTTTTGTAGCCATTCATGCCACGTCAGCTTTCAATTTTTTGGCTTTGGAGCTGTCCGTCAAGGGGGTGTTTGTAGCCACCGTTTTTTATAAAAGTGCTTTTTTTCCGTTGCCTTTCCTTGCATTCCGTTGCCATCTGTTAGGAACTTGGAGATTCCGGTAGTGTTTTGTTGGTCAGCGGTGGTTTCTGTTGGAGGCAATTTTTTCCAAGCGGATTTTTTCTCTGTGTCCAGCAACTTTTGCCTCTATATATGGGCCACAACAAAGATATAACGAGGTGCAATATTAATACATGTATAAACAATGCATGTCTACATATTTGCAGTCCATGCCATCATAAATACTGCCTCGGCCGGTACTCCTTGCCAGACTGGGGACGCAACCTGCTGTTCTTTCCCGGCCATCCCTTGCCAACGCTAGACTATATTTATTAACACAACCTACTGTAAACAAGGCGTCTGGCCGTCCAGTCCGGGAACGGACCCGCTCTACGGTGGTTATCCATCACCTTTGCCAAAGCACACTGTACTTTGTACTTAGTACAGGCGTCCGTACTTGCTCCGTGAACTTTGATGGAATTCTGTCGACCTTTGTGGTTTAGTCAACAGTTCTGTTATAGGAGCCTGTCATCCGTTGGTTGCGGCGCAGATTCTGTAACCTGTGGTTCAATTCTGGAAGGCTGTGTGGATTTTTGTAGCCATCTATACTGACGTCAGCATAGCCCCACCCATTTCTGTAAAACGCTTTTTCTCTCTATGGCCCGCTCACAAATTCTGTTGATTGTATGGAATTTTTACAGAGCCAACCAAATTCTGTTGTGGACGGACAAAGGGGGCCACCTCTATCCATTGGTCAGTGGCAGTTTTTGTTGGAGGCAATTTTTGCCAAGCGGATATTTTCTCTGTGTCCAGCAAACTTTGCCTCCAGATTTGGGCCACAACACTGACATAACGAGTTCCAATATTTCAACATGTTTAAACAACGCATTAGAGGTCGGCGGTGCAGGCCGTTATTTAACGGCAGCCGTGGCACAAACCCGATGCCGTAATATGCCGTTACACACCGTGAGCCCGGCAACAGTGGCTTTTTCCCGGCCAGACCATGGCCGGTACTCCGACCGAGCAGAACAACAATCCCCCCACCCCACCCCGCCCCGCCCCGCCCCGCTCCGACCCGACACGATCTCGGAGAAGCAGTAGCCACCAATACACACCGCAAACCCGGCAACAGCAGCTTTTTCCCGGCCAGACCACGGCTGGTACTCCAGCCGAGCGGAACAACAATTCCCCCGCCCCACCCCAACACAATCTCGGAGAAGCAGCAGCCACCAATACACACCATGAGCCCAGCAACAACAGCTTTTTCCTGGCCAGGCCATCGCCGGTACTCCGGCCGAGCAGAACAACAATCCCCCCACCCCGCCCCGCCCCGTCCCGCCCCGCTCCGACCCCACACGATCTCGGAGAAGCAGTAGCCACCCATACACACAGCGAACCCGGCAACAACAGCTTTTTCCCGGCCAGGCCACAGCCGGTACTCCAGCCAAGCAGAATAGCAATTCCCCCGCCCCAACCCAACACGATCTTGGAGAAGCAACAACTGCCCATGCACACCACGAGCCCAGCAACAGTGGCTTTTTCCCGGCCAAGCCGTGGCCGGTACTCTAGCCGAGCAAAACAACAATCCCCCTGCCCCACCGATGCCATCACCACCGGCACGGTGCTGGCGGCATAGGGGACTCACCTGAGGGTACCGACGCCATGGGGGCAATTGGTGGCGGGTGGTCCCGATGCAACACTTCACATACCCCAGGGGCGTCACATCACAATGTGATGATCACATGCCAGCCAATCGAATATACTGGGCTTGGGAACGCTTTGGGTGTACATTCAGCCTGCATGATGGAGGACAACCATTTGAAGGGCACATGAATGTGCTACGGGGGTGAGCTGTGTGCACTACTGCATCCATCAAAGACCCAGGCAATCGCACCCCACATCCGCCATGCATACCTGTTGCGCACTCAACCAGGCGTTTGGCCGTCCGGTCCGGGAACGGGACCCACTCTGCGGCTGTTATCGATCACCTTCACCAAAGTACAGGCCTCTGGGATTGCCCGTCCTACAGAATTTCAATAGAACGGCGTTGGAAATTCTGTATTGGGGTTCAGTACATTTGCTAGGTATGTGTTGCTCCACAAACTTTGATGGAACTTTGTCGATCTCTGTGGTCTGGTCAATGGTTCCGTTACGGGGGCCTATCATCCGTAGATGGCGGTGCAGATTCTGTAACACGTGGTTCCATTCTGGAAGGCTGTGTGGATTTGTGTAGCCATCTATGCTGACGTCAGTATGGCCCCGCCCGTTTCTGTAAAACACTTTTTTTCTCTGTGGCCCGCCCACGGATTCCGTTGAATGTACGGAATTCTAACGGAGCCAACCAAATTCTGTTGTGGACGGACAGAAGGGGCCACTTCTAGTCAACAGCCGCCCTGCCATGGATTTTTCAAAGTGCGTTATGGTCCCACTGCCCCGCGCATAGCCATGCTCGCCATGGCCACATGGGAGGAAAAGGAAACTTTGAGTCGCGGCGATTGGCGTCTCTCACCCTGGCCGCTGAGCGAGGTTTGCCGGCGCCCACAGCAAAGCGCGCATAGGGGCAGGAGCCAGAGGACTTGCGGTCGTAAACAAGGCGACCTACAACGAGGTTTGCGTCAACCATTGACAAAGGGCGCTTCGACTGACCCAGGGGGCCAGGCACGCCCGAGAGCCAAAGCAACAACAACCGACTGGGCTTGAACAGGGCGGCATAGAGCAGAGTGGGGAGTCGCCAGTGCGGTGGCTGAGAGTGGGAATGGGCGACTAGGATGGGCGAATCAGGGCGCGGATCTTCTGCCTCACGGCGGCGATTCCTGCCACCCACGGAGGCCGTTCCAGCCCATGGCGGGTGGCGCGAATGTGTGCCCGAGACGCGCAAATGACTTGGCCCCCCTCGCAAGTCGCTGGCGCCCATTCACGCTATTGGGGAGGGCGTTCCAAAAAGGCACCCGCGGTAGGAATGGACACCCACTAGGCGTAGGATGGTGGCCACTTGGATGGTGCGCAGCTCCGGAGTTGCCCATTCACGCCACCCCGGGGGGCTATTCCAAAGCGGTGCGCGCGGCAGGAATTGGCCCATGCAAGGTGCCAATTAGGCCGTGCAGCTCGCGCCTCCTGGGCGCCCATTCCCGCGGATCACTCGCCGCCTCTAGTGGCTCATGGGTGCCTATTCCTGCCAAATAGCAAGGCTACCACGGGCAGTGAGAATGGGGGCCCGCGAGCAGTGAATCAGGGCGCGCCTCCCTTTTCTTGTGGGCACCCATTCCCACCACCGGTGGAGGCCGTTGCAGGCCAGCGCGGGCAGTGGGAATGGGTGCCTGTGAGGCGCCAATCCCTCAGCGCTTCTTGCGGCTCATGACTGCTCAAGTGCGCTATAAGTAGGGGCCGTTCTAAGGTAGGGGGGGCAGGGTGTTTGGGCGCCGCTGAGGCACCTATCGTGTGGTGCATCTCGCGCCTCATGGGCGGCCACTCACACCATTGGCGAAGCCCATTCTAGGGGACTGGGGGTGGCACAAATAGCCACCCATGAGGCGTGAAACCCTCCGGGCATTTCCTGCCTGGCGGGTGCCTACTCGTGCAACAGCCTGGGCCTGTTTCAAGGCATGGCGGGCGGCGTGATTGTGCACCGACAAGGCGCCAATCGTGTGTTGCATTTCGCGCCTAGCAGCCGCCCACTCGCAATATTGTCGGAGCTCGTTCTAGGCGATCGCGGCTGGTGTGAATGTGCGCCCGCAAGGCGCCTATATTCCCATGCCTGTTGCACCTCGCGGGAGCTTTTTTGTGCAACCGGCGGGGGAGCCATTCCAACCAAGCGCGGGAGGTGCAAATGGGCGCCTGGGAGGCGCCAATCGGGCCACTCCTCTGGCGCCTCGTGGGCGCCCATTTGCATCGCCTATTGATGCCATTCTAGGCCACCATGGCTGGCGTGAGTTGGCGGCCACGAGCCGCCGATCGTGTACTCCTCCTGAATGTACTCCCCCCGCGGCTCGTGGGTAGCCAACCGAGCCACCAGCTGGGGGGCATTCGCCCGCAGGCGTATGATTGGCCGCCTCTGAGTGTTAATTCGGGGGACCCTCTCATGCTCCGCAGGCTCCCAACCATGTTATCCATGGCGACGATGCACGCTAGGAGCAATGCCGCCTCCTAGGCGGTTGCTCCCGTCTTCACCCGCTGCCGATCTGGGAAGGTGTGAGCGGTGGGATGTTGTCCAAGTCTGGCTGTCTGTATGCCGCTCAATCGCCCACAACGCCTGTCCAGCCGTGGTCCCCGATTGAGCGGCAACCCAGCAGCAATCGAGGCACCAATCTCCACCAACACAACAAGCGAACCGACGACCCGCCTCATGCGGCGATCGCGTGCTATGGCGCCCATCAGTTGGCAGTCAATCGGCGGTCAATCGCAGGGTAACCAAGGCGCAAGCAGCCACCGGCTGGGCTACCCCGCTTTGGGCCTTGTCCTCGCCCCTCCTAGTGTGCATAGCTCGTTGCAGGCACACTCCAACATGCTCACTCTTGGGCGTTCGCTCGTGTCCCATATCAACACGGATGAAAAAAAAGTCCCAAAAAAAAATGCGACTGACAGAAAGTAGAATGAGTGCTGCAACGAGAATCCTCGTCCAAAACAGACAAAAAAATAACAAACAGAAATAAGATCTTTCACGAATAGTGGATAATATTAACAGAATCTATTCTCCAATTGCACCTCCGCTGTGCACCCTTTTGTGGACCTCAAGGGACACCACGTTGTTAGCTAACAAAAGCCCACTCGCAATTGCCTATTTTTTCTGATCAAACCATAAATTCTCAACACTATTTGATCTTGAGCAGGCGCTAAAACACTATTACTCGCATGGCACAAAAGGAAGCGCTGTAAAGGCCAACAGTGCAGTACCCAAGGCACCAACTCGAGCTGGTGCATGACATCCCTTAATACACATAACTTGGATCATCAAACATAAGTTCAGATGATTATGTTCCATCACTCAAAACCTGCCTTCGTTTTCGCGCTGTAGTCACTGCACGTATTGGTGCATCAATTGATGCACAGATTTTTACAATGATCATTGCATTCAATCGTCCAACAAATGGTGCACGAGTTTATGCACTGACTGGCGCACAATTTCACGCACTAACTAGTGTGCTTAACTTGATCCTAAGAGGCGAAGTCTAGGCAATTGGTCAGTGCAATTGAATATGTTCAACTCATGTTAAAACTAGCTTGCATTCAATTGCATGCCGAGGCCTCAAAGACTATTTCTATTGGGCCCTAGCACATTACACAATTATATGTTGCTCGGGTCAACAATAATGAGCCCATTATGGGTCCATAATGTGCTATTTAGTTTCGACAAGCTGGTGCCCCGTGAGGCCCACAGTTCTGCGGCATGGGACTCCAGTATAGGGGAGCCATGGCCGGTCAGGGAAGAATCGTACGAGCAAGGGGTCTACTGGGGCAGTATCGGCAGCCCAGGCTACGGCGACAGGATCCAAGTTTAACAACAACCTGAGCGATATGCTCTTGTAACCCGTCCAACTAAGCAGCGCAGACAGGGAAGCACATCCGAAGCCGCACGAGCCGTCGGGGCTCCGCGCCACCCCTGGGGGCAACGGGGGCCCCAAACGCCACGCAGCGTAGGCCCGCCGGCAGGCGACCCACACAACTCATTTAGGGACAGACAGGGGAGGACCCTGCAGTGAGAAACTGGAGCAATGCCCATTGTTGGATCGGGTGGCTCCTTGGACATCCATGGGTCGGGGATGGAGGGGTGCAGCCACACGGTGGCTGCTGGTACCTCTGCGGGGACAACCCCCTTCCGCCGGGGAAAAATCACCGCCTCCCCAAGGCCTTTCAGTCTGCCTGCCAAGTTTTCGGGCGGGGAGCTTGGCATTCCAAAGCCCCTGATCCGAATGCCCCGGACCCGAGCTGCTGGGTCTCGATGGTCCGGGTGGGTGCGGGCAGCGCGTAAGGCTGACCGCGTCAATTGGAGCTGGTGGAATCACGGGGAAGGGACTCCACGCCAACCTGACCAGCGGAGGTTTGCGGCGAAGCCCCTGTGGGTGAAACACATCAGCCCGGAACCCCTGGGTGGGGATGTGCGGGGGTAGCGGGGCTGGCCGGCTCCGTGGCCTGACGGATGGTCCCCGGGGCTGACTCAATGGGGGACCTGGTGCGGGTGCGGTGTGATAAGGTATCGGGATATCACTAGCAGAATCGAGCAAAATCAGGCGCCATCAATTTGGCTTGTATGTTACTGCACCGTGAGCCACACGGAAAAGGGCCAGTTGGTGTGCACGCCTTCTGGACTATCATTATAGGGTGAGAGGGGTCATTATGGGGCAGGAAAAGTGTCAGTCAATCAGAAATTTGATTTGCAATCAGATGGTGTTTTCAATTTTTCGTTTGACAAAGAATTGAGGGTTTTAGTGGGATTATCAGCTGGGGATTGAGGGGCCACAGGGAACCAGGCTGTCCGATATGCCTGAGAAAGGACTGATTTGACTGATCAGTCAAGGGGCTGCGGACGGGATGTTGAGGGGTGCATGCATGGATTCCATGTGGATATTATGCTGTGCGCTCGAAGAAGCCCTCCGTGTCGCCTGTGAGCAGCTCAAGAATGGCCGGTGCCCAGAACAGCTCCCGCATTGACAAGATCCTGGAGTGGCGCCGCGCCCAGTCTCTTCCGGGGCTGAACCAAGTCAAGAATTTCTGTGGTCAGCTGGAGCAGTTCCAGACCACGCGGCTCGTGATGCCAGGCGGTCAGGCATCCGGTTCTAGCGGGGAGCCACAGGAGGACAAACTGTGGAGGCGGGCACACGATTTGCGGTGTGCCTTGATGGAGGTATGGGAGGAATCCTTGGTGGATGACCACCATATCTACGATGTGGTGCAACACACTGGGATGGGCTTTCAGCTGTTGCTGGATATGCAGAATCTGGCCCCTGCTGTCAGGGCCGAGATTGTCATGCAGTTTGAGACCATGTGCTACATGGGTCTCAAGCCGGCGTGGGATGCGGCCAGGCGGGACAATGAGTTGTCGCAGCTGCGCATGCTGGACAACAAACCGGTAATTTGGCGGGCCATGGCGGTGATAGAGGGCGACATTCGGGCGGCCAGGATGAAGGTGGTCGAAGACTTTTTCCACCAGCGGCTGAAGGTGCAGTCTCTAGGGGGGCCCTTCAGTGATGACGGGCCAGTGAAAGCGCTGGAGGCGGATAGGGCGTTCCTGATGCATTTGCCGCCAACCCCTCCCAGGCGGGATTTGTGGTCGCCGTCCTTGAGAAAGGCAATTGCGGAGTGGCATGCGCATAATATGGCCATCCAGGCAAAGTGGAGGTTTGATGCCATCCGGGTGGAGATCCAGGGATGGCTTCAGGGGCACAAGCCCAGGCCTGATTTTGAGTGTGAGGAGATGCCGCCAGCTGAGAAGTGTGGTGTGAAGCACAGGGGGTAGTGTGTTTCCTTGGTTATGGGTATCTGGAATGTATAATAAATGTTAATGGACAATCTCATCCTTTAGTTGAGCTCACTAGAAACTCATAGGTTCTTGATTCAGGCCATTCGGGTTAGCGGTAGTGGAGATATAGCTATTAGAAGTTCTAGTACTTAAGGGCGCCTCCGCAACCGTACTGGGGGATGAGATATTATCGATACGGTGACGCTGTCCACATTGTCACGTGACACAAGGCATGCAAAAGGGTGACCCCAATGCCCGACGGATTGTAACTCTTGTTGACCACTTGCCTTCACGCGGCTGCACCCGCAGGCCGCACCGGCGTCGCGCACCCACTGCGCACACTGCCACCCCGCACCCGGCCAATCGCAGGCTTGGGCCCACACTGCGCACCCCGAAGGAGCGAACGCCCCGGAAACCCACCGGTCATCCAGCGGTGGAGGCCATTCCGGCCGTATTGGGCGCCGCGGCGGGCACATCACCCGCACATCAAGCCGAAAACCACGCCAGTGGTTTCGGAGCCGGCGGACATGGAGAGCGGAAGCTCGCCGCGTGGCGAAAGAGAGCCGAGGGGACCCGGCCCGATGGCGGGAGGGCCCCCATTTGCGAGATCCAAGGAGATGGGCCGGCCAAGTGGGCGCCTCGCGGCGCCGCCTGAATCGGCCAGGGATTCCGAACTGGACCGAGTGCCTGGCCCTAAGGAGGGGGGCACATTCTGCTGCTTCTCGCGCCTAGCCCAATGGTGGGGGGCGTTGGCTTGTGAATCCGCGCGCCGAGCTCGACGGTGGGAGGCACATTCCGCAGCATTGGACCGCTGGATCAGGGAATCGGAGGACACCGCTTGCGCGGGGCATCCGGGCCCGGCGGCGGGGGTTGTGATCCGCGGACCCGCGCGGTGAATCAGCGGCGGGGGACGCAGTTTGGCGGGTGCCAGGCCCGTGGAGGGGTGCAGTGAGCAGAGTGAACGGGTGGAGGCAGCACCTGGGGTCACGGGGGTCGATGCAGGCATGACTAGACCCCTCCGAGTGACATAACGGGGGGAAGCTGTGGGAATTCGCCCGTGCCGTGTACTGCCAGCGGGGAGGGTCTGAGTAGCAACCTCCGAGAGGGGGGCGGCGCTGAGTAGCGATCTGCCAGGCCCTACAAGTGAACTGTGCATCGTCCTGTGACTTTGCATCATACTGGATCCGGGAGGATGGTGATTCCCCACTCCAGGGAGCCTCCTGGGAAGTTTCTGCCTGCATCAGCACTCTACAGGAGCAGCTGAGAGGTCCATAAACCCTCTCAGTGGGTGGAGAGCGGTTCTCTATATCGAACTTGGAGTAGTTGAGGGGTCCATGAAACCTCTCAACGGGTGGAGAGCAGCTGTCAGCGACTCGACTGGAGTAGCTGGGGGGACTATTTGCCCCTCAGCAGGTGGAGAGCAGCTTCCTAGAGGACTTTACTAGAGTAGCTGAGGGGGTTGATTGCCTCTCAGCGGGTGGAGAGCAGTTCCCAGTGACTGCAACTGACAACCCCTACATCCGCCCTACGACGTATTGCGGAGTATGACAGCTCCCCAAGAGGCTCAGTAGGGTGCCTGAACACCAGAGCCTGATCTACAGAGGCCAGTAGGGTGCCAGTGCACCAGGCCCAGGGCCTTCCGCGAGGGCCAGTGATAGTTTGGGGGCTGTCCCACTCCGTTAGGGCACTTGGCCAGGAGGTCGGGGGGCGAAGGGCTGAGAGTCACGGACTGTACCTGACCAGCCTAGACAACTGTGAAGGGTTACAGGCCCGTCTGGTGGCAACAGTACCTTATCCAAAAAAAAGGCTGACCCCAGGTTGAAGCCGGCGGCCACCCCACAGTTGTTGGGGGGGTGCCAGTAGAAGTGGGTAGATGGGACATGGACCGGCTTGCACCTTACATAGCCCCACAGGCGGCGGTCAGAGTGAGAGCTCTTGGTGCCTATCGCTCGCGATACAGGGCAGTAGGAGAGTGGCCTATAGTGCTACGCAGACACCCCTATTGTTCCCAGCCTAGACCAGTGCCCCCCAAGCTGCCATCCGAGCGAGGGGTGGCGGAGGGGCCTCGAGCGGGTCGGGACGTGAGGCAGTTGTGTGGCCATTCCCCGGGAAGTCCTCCCCAGGCAAGGGGGACAGGAAAGGTTCAGTTTCTGATCAACTGGTGGTATTCCCGGGGGTGTGGTAGGGAAGCCTCTCTTTAGAGGGGTGAGTAAAATACTCTTTGAGTATTCTTAAATTCCCTGTTGCTAACCTAGGAAGAAACTGGTTGTAAAGGGCTGTTCTGGAGCTGTTGTGGTGAAGCCACTTGGCACCTCGTTGGTTGGGGAAGTATAGTACCCACTGACTTGGAGACGTCATTTGGTGGATCCTGGGGCTGCTCTAAGCGATATCAGGGACTACGCTCTGGGATATACCCAGGGTTGGACCTCCGTGCGGTCAGACTACCGACTACATTAGTATTAGCACCAGTATCACCAGTCAGTCATCAGTCAGTCTTTATCAATTTTGCCAGGATTTTGGGGATTCTTCCTACATTTATTATTGTATTCTGCACTTCTGCTGTTTTTGTGTGAGTGAGTAGCTATGGCAGATAGGTGGGATCCATTGGCATTTATGTGGTCGGAGATAGAGGAGGCTATGGGTTCTGAGGCTGCTCTCTCTGTGTCTCACCCTGCATCAGTGACTTGTGTATCTGTATCCGAGGCAGCTGATGATGCACAACTATGGCCTCTGTCCCCTCTGCATTCTGGTATTTTATCCATGGAGCAGTATGCAGATCGTATCGCATCAGGGACACATGCAAGTATCAGTATCCAGCATGACTCACCAGATATGCGGCGTCAGTGGACATTCTCTCAGCCGCGTACACAGACATTGCCTGACCACACAGCCGCACCGTGCACAGTTCGTATCCGGCCACATGGGCCACTAGTGTTTACTAGAGAGCACGGACAGGACTATGTGTCCTTGCCGTTCGCAGTTTATATCAGGCCACGTAAGCCACCAGTGTTTACTGGAGAGCAAGGACAGGACTTTGTGTCCTGGCTCAGTACGGTGGATGATTATTTGGATGCAGTGGCATGTACTAAGTAGCAAGCGATCGTCTATATTATATTGTTGCTGGCAGGTGATGCACGAGTTTGGTGGGACGTAGAGTGTATCTTACGTGGAAATGAAAGGCCAGAGTCACTTGAGGAGTTGAAGAGGATGTTGAGGGCGCAGTTTGATACCCCTATCAGGGAGAGTCGCGCTAGGACCAAGCTCCTCAAGTTGTCACAGAAAAAGGGGGAAAATTCGTGGGCATACATGGCACGAACAAAATCCTTGCTATACAGGGTCCGTGGATTTGATGAGAAAACGGCTCTGCACACACGGATCCATGGATTACGGGAGCCTTTTTGGTTTGAGGTTCTCAAGGCTGCCCCTAAGACTCTAGCCGAGGCAGAAATTTTGGTCGCATGTATGGAAGATGTGTTCAGTGGCAAGGCTGACAGCGACCAACAGAGGAAGAACAATAGACAAAGGAAAAATACAGGAAAAGATGGCAGAATTGGGAGAAGAAAAGATCAAACTCCACGATATCACCATGTAGACGGATCTCATAGCGGGCGTGGGCAAGCTGAAAGAACACATCCCTCTCTATCGACTGGTTCACATTTCCACCCGGGACACCAATCTAGAGAGTCTGGCCAGAGTGGATGAGGGAGATTTCAGAGGAAGCCCAGGGTGGCTGTAATGGCCCCCAGCAAAGCATTGCGGACCATGGCCGATCAGATGGATCGGGAGGTGGAATAGCAATCCGCCATATTGGATGGACGCTTCCCAGCAGTTGTGGCACTGAGACTGTCTGGCCCCTGCTCTGGCCAGCCAGGAAAGCATCCAGGACGTCTCATTCAAGCCTGCCAGAGAGCTTGGACAATTTGCGCGGTGTACCCCAGTAAGTGGCAACAAAAGCGCCAACAGAAGTCGAGGAAGTGGAGGCGTAGGGTGGAACGGAGGCGTCGACGCCGCAAACACCATACTGAGGGGAAAATAGCTTCAGGGAAAGCACAGAATGTTGGGGTGCCTGAAAAGCCATATGAGTTCCTGTCAGACAGGGCGGGAGCCCCCAAGTGTTGGATTCAGAGGAGTGAAGCTTCTGTAGCACCCAATGCTGCGAGCGGTTCAGGCTCGGGGTCTACAGGCCAGGATCACTGGTTCTTAATTGTGAGAGCAGTGATAAATAACACACGTATGTTTGCATTGGTGGATTTGGGTGCCACTCGCTCGTTTGTGAATAAGCAGTTAAAAACTCGCCCACCATTGGATTTCATTGGTGCATACTCCTCATTGGAGTTAGCCAATGGCGATACCGTAGTGTCGACTGGCATTGCACCTGATGTGCTGGTATGTATCGAATGCATGGTCAGCAAGGTGTCTTTCACTGTGGTGCCCATAATGGAGGGCATCCAAGTCATTCTCGGTCGAGATTGGTTAGACGCAGTCAACCCGTTGATCGATTGGAGAATGAATTCCTTGGTACTCAGACACGGTGATGGATTGGAAGTGGTACAAGGAATTAAGGCACCTGATGTTGCCTCGTGTAACATCGTTGACCGTGGGTTGTCTGGTCTTCAGCACACTTTCCACTCTCTCGGAAAGGATGCCTCTAACCCCAATATTATGAGGGGTGATTCGTATGCTCGGTTGTGTTCCCCATCGTTTTGGGAACCACCTTCATCGGTGCGCGAGTGGTCACACATGCCGGATCGTTGTATATCGACCGGTCATAACTCACCAAGGGCGGTTGAGTCTCCCCAGAGGGGGGTACCCAAAACTTTGCCAAATGATACTTCGAACACTCCGGGAAAATCCAAAGGCGTGCCCAGGAAGAAGGTCAAGGTGGCTGGACGTGTAGTCAGCCAGCCTGTACGCCCTAAAATTGATATTATCTCTATGCGCCAGGCGGCTAAAAGGGCAAACAAAAGCGACCTTCCGATGTTCCTGTGCCTGTTGCGGTCTATAGTTGGTGTGGTTTTCGGTTCGATGCGGGCGATGGCGCCCGCCGAGGCACCCAATGAGGCCGCGGGGCCTCCTCCGCCGGATTGCCGGCGGGCTTTCCGGGGCGCTCGTGTCTTCGGGTACGCAGCGTGGGCCCAGGCCGCAGGGATGGCCGGGCGCGGGGCGGCTGTGCGCGCAGTGGGTGCGCGGCGCCGTGCGGCTCGCGGGTGCAGCCGCTGGGAGGCGCGAGACAGGGGAAACAACGGTTACAATACTGCGTCAGGTGGTCACCCTTTTGGGGCGGCCACCAGCGCGTGTCACGTGACAATGCAGCGCACCGTATCGTATCATGTCCAGCGATAGTATCTCATCCCCCAATACGGTCCAGGAGAGGGCCCTAAAGTACTGGATATTCAACTAGCCATATCTCCTCAACCACTAAGCCAATTGGGGTGGTTCAAAAACCTATGGACTCCCAACAGAGTCTACTTTCCCATGAGATACCTTCACCACTGTTCATTCCACTTCCCAGCTCCCATATAGAGAAACATTAACTACCCCCTATAGTTTACACCACAGTACTTCCCCCTTGGGGTAGTTTCGCCCTCGAAACATTTGGCGAACCAGTGGACCTAATTATCCTCTACTGGTTTGTCCCTCTTAATCATCTTCTTCAGTTCCTCTGGGTAAGTGAAGTTCTCTTTTGGCGTCCAAGAGGCATTATCGAGTGAATAATCCTTCCACAACACCAAAAACTCCTTTTGCCTCTTGGAACTGGGGCCGGTCCACCGCCAACGCAGTAACTTCTCGATCTCATACGGCTCATCCTCCTCGGGCTCCAACTCCTCCACCTGACCAGATGTAGTGGGCTGCGTCCAAGTACTCATCCTGAATGGGCGCAGCAAGCTGACGTGGAAGACATTGTGGATCTTCCACTTTTCTGGTAAGTCGAGCTCGTAGGCCACTTGTCCCACCCGACGGACAACAAAGAATGGCCCAACGAACCGCTTCTTCAGCTTCCGGATCGGTGCATTTTTCATTTTCAAGTGCTCTGTCGAGAGCAGCACCTGATCCCCACTACTAAACCTCTGTTCCCTTCTCTTCTGGTCGGTTTGCATCCTCATTCTGTCCTGAGCCCGATGCAAAAATTGAACCGCTGTAGAGAAGTTCCTTTTCATCCGCTCCACAAATTGGTTGACTCCTTTGATCAAGGTGGAGTCACTGTCGCAGACAAGGTCTATCGGAGTACATGGATGGAAGCCATAATTCAGATAGAATGGCGTGTACCCGGTGGCCTGCGTTGGACTGTTGTTGACGACGAACTCCACGGTGGACAACAGTCGCTCCCAGTTTGAACCTTCCTGCCCGGCGTGCAGTGTACAGCGCAGCACCATCTCTACCACCCTGTTCATTGCCTCAGTTTGGCCATCCGTCTGAGGGTGGTAGGCACTGGACATCCTCAAGGTGCTTACCAGAATGTTCCACAGCTCCCGCCAAAACTTGGACACAAAACGGGGGTCCCTGTCACTCACGATGGAACGAGGAATCCCATGCAATTTTCCCACTGTATTCCAGTAGACTCGGGCGGTATCAGCAGCTGTAACAGTCTGCTTGACTGGTGCAAGGTGCACCATCTTCGTGGCCCGATCTACAATGGTGAGAATTCCATCGTTCCCTGCCTTTGATTTAGGCAACCCCATTATGTAGTCCATGCTGACGTCTGCCCACTTCTGTTCTGGGAGTTTGAGAGGCTGTAAAAGTCCAGCTGGCACACGGTGGACGGCTTTCTCTTGTTGGCACACTGGGCACCCCATGACAAAGTCACGAATGTCTAGGGTGTGCTCGGGCCAATAGAAAGAACGTTGTATATTCTTCAATGTCTTGTGGTAGCCAAGATGGCCTGAGTAAGGGATTTCATGTAACTACCTTAAAATTTGCTTTTTGATGTCTGGCACATTTGGCACCACTAGCCGCCACTGTGTCCTTCGGTGCTTGTCGCTGTCCCTCATCTCCAGTAATCCACCTGACAGCTGGTAGGTTCGATCACCAATAGTAACGTCGCTGCCCTGGGCTGATTCCAGTTGGGATAGAATATCAGCCCAGCGAGTGTCTTGATAAAGTCCCCTTTTAATCCCCTCTCTCATATCTCTCGCCAATGAAATTCGGGACCGGGCGACCAAAATTGATGGTCCCGAACTTGCCTCCTGACCCGAAACTGGGGTCACCTCCGGACGCGTCTTTGCAAAAATCTGATCCAATTTCTTTTGAATGCCGTCGTCAGACTTGTCTTCTCCCAACAACAGCCTTTTGACCAACGACTCTTCCTCCTCCCGGACGTGTACCATTTCTTTAACGTCCTTGAGACTTCTCCGGGTGAGGAAATCTGTGGGGTTTTTCTTGCCTGGTATATGGACCAGGTCACAATCATACTCCTGAAGAACCTGAACCCACTTCCAAATCCTCCTATTCACAGCGGGTTGATTTGGTAGGTTCTTCAATGAGTCATGGTCTGTCTGGATGGTGAAATGACGGCTGGCAAGGTAATGCCGCCACTTCCCCACTGCCCAAACGATTCCCAACAGCTCCCGTTCATATGCCCCATATCTTGTTTCAGCGGGATTCAGCTTGCGGCTCTCATAGCAGATTGGTTGTAATCCTGAGCCGAAGTCCTGCTGCAAGATTGCGCCTACCGACACTTCTGATGCATCTGTTGTGACGGTGAATTCGCGCTCAAAGTCGGGGAGCTGTAGTACTGGGGCGGTGACCATAGCCTTCTTTAGCCCATTGAATGCTTTCTCCTCTTGGTCACCCCAAACCCAAGGCTTATCCTTTTTGGTTAGATCAGTCAAGGGTGCAGCTATTTCACTGAAACAGCGAATGAACTTCCTGTAGAAGCTGCACAATCCCAAGAATGATCTAACGTCCGTGACGGACTCGGGCGTCGGCCAATCTAAAATCGCCTTGACTTTCGATAAAGACGGTTTGATGCCGTCCTTCCCAACATCGAAACCAAGGTATTCGACCTCGGTTCTGAAGAAGTCACATTTTGGTAGTCGCCCAAAGAACTTCTCCGACCGGAGTCTGTCCAAAACTGCCTTGATGTGCTGCAAATGTTCCTCCTTGGTACGGCTGTATATCAAAATGTCGTCCAGGAAGACTAGCACGAATTGATCAAGGCCATCTCTCAGCAGATGATTCATGATCCGCTGAAAGGTAGCTGGCGCATTGCAGAGCCCAAAGGGCATGACCGTATACTCAAATGAACCGTATCTGGACACGAAGGCAGTCTTGTGAATATCTGCCTCTTTCACCCTGATCTGGTGATACCCAGAGGACAGATCAATCTTCGTGAAATACTGCGCCCCGTGTAGTCGGTCCATGAGTTCCTCAACCTTCGGGAGAGGGTACCGATTTTTGGTAGTTATTTTGTTCAACGCCCGGTAATCAATGCAGAGTCGCCATTTGCCATCCTTCTTGGGGATGAATAGCACTGGCGCTCCGTACGGGTTGGTGCTCGGCCGAATCCACCCCTGATCCAGTAAGTTATTGATTTGGCGCTTGAGCTCGTCTAGCTCTGCCACACTCAGTCTGTATGGGCTTTTGTGAGGTGGCGTCTCCCCTGGCGCCGTATCAATTTCATGATCAACAATTCTCTTTGGGGGTGGCCCGTATGGCAGCTTGTCCGGGAAAACTTCTTTGTATTTCTCCAAAATTCCCTTGAGTTCTTCCCGTATAGCTGGGTCAGCCTCTTTCACTTTCTTTCGGATAACTTCCTCAATCGGCACCTCAGTTTTCACTGGACCGGTTTCCTTCATCAACCGGCGTCTCTCTCCCTCAGTACGGCCTTTGGTGGCACCAACTTTGACCTTTGATTTTCCTCTTTTGTCCTTAGACAGTTTTGTTGGCCGCAACAGACACAGGAACATAGGTTGGTCGCTTTTGTTCACCCTCTTTGCCGCCTGCCTCATTGACATAAAGTCGATTTTGGGGCGAACAGGTTGGCTGACAACACGTCCAGCCACCTTGACTTTCCTCTTGTGCACGCCATTGGATTTGTCCCTCGAGGTTTCACTCACATTTGGAGTTTCATTTGGCAAAAAATTGTCTGCTACCTCCCCCTGGGGAGACTCAACCGCCCTCGGTGAGTCCTGCCTGGTCGATGATTGACGACCTGGCAGTTGCGCCCATTGATTCACCATAGGAGTTGGTTCCCAAAATGATGGGGAACTCAACCGGGCTAGTTGTTCACCCCATTTTCCATCAGGATTTGGAGCAGAGTCATTTCCGAGAGAGTGGAATGCGTGCTGAAGACCGGTTAAGCCACGGTCAACAATTTTGCATGAAGCAGATTCAGATGTCTTCATTCCCTGGATAACCTCCAATTTGTCCCCATTTCTCAGAACCAAGGAATTTGTCCTCCAATCGACCAGTGGATTAACGGTATCCAACCAGTCTCGACCGAGGATGACTTGGATGCCCTCCATCATAGGCACCGCTGTCAAAGACACCCTGCTGACCGTTGACCCGATGCATAGCAGCACGTCTGGTGCAATTCCTGTCGAGACGACAGTCTCGCCATTTGCCAATTCCAGCGAGGAATATGCACCAATGAACGATAATGGTGGTCGGGTTTGCAAGTGCTCACTCACAAATGACCGAGTGGCACCCGAATCCACCAATGCTGACACACGTGTGTCGTTTATCACCGCTCTCAGGACGAGGAGCAGGTGATCCTTGCTTGTGGTCCCCGAGTTTGACTTCCTCGCAGCAGTGGGATCCACAGATGCTTCCGTCCTCTCAACCATGCACTTGGGGACCCCCACCAATTCTGATAGGGATTCCTGCACCTTTTCAGGTGCCCCATCTTGCCCCTTGGTAGCATTGTTTTCCTCAGCTTGGCGTGTACGGCGACGTCGCCTTTTTTCCACCCTGTGCCTCCACTTCCTTGACCGTTTTTGGCGCCTTTATTGCCACTTGCTGGGAAACACAGCACAGATGGTCCATCCTCTCTGGCAAGACTGGACCAGATGTCCCGGATGCTTTCCTGACTGGCCAGAGCGAAGACCAGTCAGTCTCCCTGCCGATATTGCAGGGAAACGTCCATCCAACATGGCAGATTGTTGTTCCGCCTCCCGATCCATCTGATCGGCCATTGTCCTTAATTGTTTGCTGGTGGCCATCACAACCACCTTGAGCTTCCTCTGAATCCTTCCTTGTCCACGGTGTCTAGACTCTCTAGACTGATTCCCCGGGTGGAAACATGGGTTAGTCGGTAGAGAGGGGCGAGGTTGTTCAGCATGCCCATACCCGCTATGAGATCTCTGGGAACATCTCCTTCTATTTTGAGCTTTTGGTGGTGTTCTCAAAATTTTGCTAGTATTTCCTGCATATTTGCCTCATTTGTTCGCTTCACTCTGCTGGTCACTCTCAACCTTGCCACTGAGCACATCTTCCATGCATGTGACCAGTAATTCTGCATCGGCTAGAGTCTTCGGGGCGGTCTTCATAGCCTCATAACGATAAGGCTCCCTCAAACCGGAGATCCACATATGTAGAACCGTCTGTCCGTGTATTCCTGGTACCCGGTGCCATATGGATCTGGTTCGTGCCATGTATGTGCACGCATCTTCCCCCTTCTTCTGTGATAACTTGAGGAGTTTGGTTCTGGCACGACTCTCACGAATAGGGGACTCAAAACGCGCCCTCAACAACCCCTTTAGCTCCTCAAGTGACTCTGGCCTCTCCTCTCTACGCGAGATACACTCCGCGTCCCACCACTCTCTAGCAGTACCCGCCAATAATAAAATGACGAAGACTATTGCCTGCTGCTCAGAACAAGGAACGGCATCTAGGTAATCCTCTACTGTTCTGAGCCAGGACACAAAGTCCTGCCCTCGCTCTCCCGTGAATACCGGGGGCTTACGCGGTCTGAGATGACCCACGTAAGGCGAGGCTGTGTGGTCAGGCAACGTCTGTCTGTGCGGCTGAGTGAACGTCCACTAACTCCGCGTATGTGGCGAGTACAGCTGTCTACTCGTACATGCTCCTGTCCCCGATACAATACGATCTACGTGCTGCTCCATGGATAAAATACCAGCATGTAGAGGGGACTGAGGCCGTAGCTGTGCATCATCAGCTGCCTCGGATACGGACACAATACAAGTCACTGCTGCAGGGCGAGACATAGAGAGAACAGCATCAGGACCCATAGCCTCCTCCATCTCCGACCACAAAAATGCCAATGGATCCCATATATCCGCCATAGCTGCTCACTCACGCAAAAACAGCAGAATGCAGAATGAAATAATGAATGCAGGATGAGTCCCCAATAATCCCAGCAAAATACAACTGAACAGCTGAAAGAATGATGATGATGACTGAAGACTGATAGTGCTGACTGAACTGAATAGACTAAGCATAGACCGTAGTCAAAGGCTCTTCGGAAGCCTCCAATACCAGGGCTATCCTGGTACGTAGTCTCTACATCGCTCAGAGTAAGCCCTAGGATCCACCAAATGACGTCTCCAAGTCAGTGGGTACTATACTTCCCCAACCAACAAGGTGCCAAGTGGCTTCACCACAACAGTTCCAGAACAGCCCTTTACAACCGGTTTCTTCCTAGGTTAGCAACAGGGAATTTAAGAATACTCAAAGAGTATTTTACTCACCCCTCAAAAGAGAGGCTTCCCTGCCACACCCCCGGGAATGCCACCGGTTGAT
>CAJHUC010002257.1:0-13847 GCA_905146915.1 Ostreobium quekettii | reverse complement strand
GTTCGTTAATTTTTATCAGCTGTCCGTTAAATTTCGTTAAAGAAAAAGGGAAAAAAATTCAGAAAAAACGAAAAAAATCCAAAAAAATCGAAAAAAAACCCAAAAAATCACAACAACTGCGGCTAGTTGAAAATCTAGTATGCATAGGTTGAAATAAAATACAAACATACTCTCTAATAGCGAATTCCATAAACTATAAGTATGACTAAAACTCAAAATCCCCAAAAAATCCAAAAATCCGCTAATTTTTGGTTAATTTTTGTCTTTTTTCGTTATTTTCCGTTAATTAACGGAAAATTAACGGAAATTAACCTTTGTCCGCTAATAACGGATCCGGGTGGCCACCTCTATTTCCTATCTGAACATATCGCCACCGGAGCAATTTTTCTATTTCGTACTCGTCATCCACCATCTCAATTTCCGGAACAGGAGCATGCTCATGCTGATCCCAATCACTGTCACGCCATGCCTTGAGTAGGCTCACATGAAACACGTCGTGGATACGCCAGTCATCAGAAAGTTGTAGTTGGTAGGATTGGGTACTAATCCGTTCGATGACATGGAAGGGCCCCACAAAGCGTCTCCGCAACTTTGCCGGTGTTCCATGCATCCGAAGGTTTGTAGCGGATAGCAAAACAAGTTGATCCACAACATAGGTCTCTGGGCGGTGACGGCGATCATAATATCTCTTGTATTGCTCGTTCGCCCGGTGGAGATTGTTTTGCGCCTTGGTGAAAGTCCGATGTAGGCGCTGAGCGAAGCTAGTCACTGTCTCAACAGGAGACCAGTCAGTCCCTCTGGTCAGCTCATTAGGAGTCACTGGGTGGTATCCATAATTCAAAAAGAAAGGCGTGTACTCTGTGCTCCTATTTGGCTGGCTATTCACACTAAATTCAACAATGGGTACCAATGAATCCCAATCACGAGGCTCTCCCAATTCATGTACAGTGCAACGCAGAGTTTGTTCAAAGATTGCATTCATTCTTTCTACCAACCCTTGAGTTTGTGGGTGGTAGGCACTGCTGAATCTCAAGTCAAAACCAACCAATTTCCAGAGTCTTTGCCAAAAAGCACTAGTAAATCTTCTATCACGATTGGAGTACAGTGCTTTGGGCAATCCATGAAGTTTTCCCACATGTTGCCAATACAAAAATGCAGTTTCAGAAGCTAAAATTTCTTCCTTGCAAGGCACAAAATGCAACATCTTTGTGGCCCTGTCAACCACTGTAAGCATAGCATCGTTACCACATTGAGTCATAGGCAGCTTCGTAATAAAGTCCAAAGTCACCTCTGTCCACTTTTGCTCAGGTACTCTTAATAGTTGTAATTCGCTACGTGGACGTTGATGCTCAGACTTCTCCAACTGACAAACTGGACATGATAGGACATACTCTCTAATATCACCTGCCATTCCTCTCCAATACAAACCTCTCTTGGCAGTGTGTAATATTCTCAAATAACTTAGGTGTCCAGCATACGGAACATCATGGAGTTCCTGGAGTAGCAACTTCTTGACTTCATGGTGGTTTGGTACCACAATTTTCCAATACTGGTCTTCGTCACTGAAGTTGCTGCGATGGACAACCAACGAGTGGTGTTTCACCCTATACGTTTCCTGACCTCGGCTCACCTCTGGATTAGTGAGCGGTGCTTTGTCAATTTCCTGTAAAATCTCCAAGTATGGAGTTTCATGTTCCAGCAATTCCATCATCCTGTCTCGGAGTCGACACTCAATGTCTAGGGTGGTCCTGGTGACCAAACATCATGCCAACAGTACAGGAGTTCCATCATTACTTTCCACTGATGAGTATACTGCAGATGAACTGATTTCCTTCTTCTTAACAAACAATTGATATAATGCAACTTGGATGTCTTGATCTGAGGGGTTCTCACCTAACTGTAAGATTCTTGCCAGATTGTTATCCTCCTCCTTCGCTGCGCTACTCAGCTTTTGATCATCCGTCCACCTCTATTGCATAAGGGCGTCTGCTGGGTTCTTCCAGCCTAGAATATGCCTGATGTCAACATCGTAACTCTGCAGAATGCCAACCCACTTCCAAATACGATGGTGGACATTGGGTTGATTGGGCAGATGTCACAAGGAACTGTGGTCAGTCAGAATAATAAACCTGCGTCCCTGTAGAAAATGACGCCACTGTCCTACTGCCCATGCGATACTCAATAACTCCCTTTCATATGCCGAGTACCGGATCTCTGCTGAATTCAATTTTTTTGATGCATACGCAATCGGTTGGAGACCCCTTCCATGATCCTACTGCAAGATTCCACCTACAGCAACCAACTGGCATCCGTGGTCAATACAAATGTCTTGTCAAAATCTGGGAATATGAGGATTGGTGCCGCCGTCAAAGCCACCTTGAGTTGTGCAAAACTGCGTTCCTCATCTTCTCCCCAATACCACGGCTTCTTTTCCTTGGTCAAATCTATTAGAGGGTATGCAATTGTGGAGAACCCCTAACAAATCGCCTATAAAAGTTGGCCAACCCCAAAAACGATCTAACATCCTGAACTCCTTGCGGTGTAGGCCATTCCACTATTGCTTTGATTTTCTCTTGAGATGGCCGCATTCCCTGGGTAGAGATAGTGAATCCTAAATACTCTACCCTGTCCTTAAGGAATTCGCATTTATGCAACCTCCCAAACAACTTGGCCTCTCTCAATCGCTGCAAGGCAACTTGCAAGTGCTGCCAATGTTCTTCTATCATTCTTGAGAAGATCAGTATATCATCGAGATACACCAGAATGAAAGAATTCAGTTTATTCTTGAATATTTTATTCATTAACCGTTGGAATGTCGCTGGTGCATTCGTCATTCCAAATGGCATAACCACAAATTCAAAGTGTCCACGGTTAGTGCGAAATGTTGTCTTCTCAATTGCTCCTTCCTTCACTCCAATCTGGCAATATCCACTAGCTAAATCCAATGCAGTAAATACTCGAGCATTCCCCAATCAATCCAATAGCTCGTCAATCCGAGGCAGCGGATAACGGTCCTTTATCATTTGTTTATTCAGTGCCCGGTAATCAATACAAAGATGCCAACGTCCATTCTTTTTGGGTACGAACAAGATGGGCACGCTGTAGGGACTCACCAAAGGTTGGATAAATCCTTGCTGCAACAAGTCTCATAATTGCTTCTCCAGCTCATCCTCCTCTTTTGGTCCAAGACGATATGGCGGGCGATTCAATGGCTTTGCATCTTCTGAGACACGAATATCAAACTCCACTGCACATTTGGGTGGACGTCTGGCAAGCAGCTTTTCCGGAAATACATCCTCAAATTCATCAAGAATTGCTCGTAGCTGCTGTCAGTGCTTTGCACTGATCGTCTCCATAATCTGTTCCTTCCGCTGCTGAACTATCGCAAAATCCTTCTTGGGGCCTGCTGACTGCAACTTCTGCTTGCGGGTTTGTATTGACCCACCATGCACTGCTCCCAGTGTAGGTGTAGTCCGATCTACTCCCCAAACCAACGCCAGAAAAACTGGTGTCCCTTGCCTCGCCAGCTTGTTGATTTTCCTTCCTATAATAAACTGTCTGTGTCTGGACACTTTAGATTGCGTCTTTAAGATTGGCTCACCTTGGACCCTAGTCATTGAATTAATTGCAGTCCTGGTCTTGGTTTTTCTCACCACTGGTTGCATCTTTTCTATACCTGTCTTGGGCCAATCACTCCCACGTTGAGACCACGTAGTACCTTGACTTGGCTGGTAGTCTGACTGGGGTCAATCCATCGTCCAACCACGCTCGAGGTACCCACACTCTCAGGCAAAATCAGTCGTGGGATCCAGTCAATAAGTGGATTGACTATGCTGAGCTAGTTCACCCCTAAAATCATATCGATGTCCTACAGAATCGGGGTGACGGTCAAGTCTAGCTTCGCCACCGAGGACCCTACACAAACTGTGGCATATGGTACTTTGCCTTGGGGCAATATCTTTTTCCTATCGGCTAACTCAACTAGACACTCATCATGCACACAGTGAAGACCAACTCTAATCACTGCACTTGGGCTGATAAAGCTTCTTGATGCACCACTGTCAGAGGTGGGCCGTCCCGGAACGGGGACAAGGACGGGGATGGGAACGGGGATGGATTGGAGTCCGTCCCCGTCCTTGGGCCAGCAGGCCCAGCAACAGCCAAGGACAGATCCGTCCTTGGGCTGGAACGGACTGGGACGGATTGGGAACGGTGTGTAGCCATCCCAATTCCGTTCCAGAGCAGTACGGCACACCTAGGAGTCCGTTCCTGTACTGCCCAAGGCCTGTCCTGAGTCCGTTCCAGACTGGTCCAGGCTCCATTCCAGGCCGTTCTGAAGGCTGTCCCAGGCCGTTCTAGAACCCGTTCCGGAGGCCGTTCCACAGTACAAACCAACATCAAATTCATGCGTGGACCAATAAGAATGCCATGATCAGATTTGACGCATAGGCCACGCGCCCCACGGTCCACAAACATGATGCCCCTACCCCTGTGCAGCGCAGTTTGCGCTTGTTGCAATGGGTGGCAAGACCAAGCGAATGCAGCGGTGGCGGCTTCCGAAGGCCGGGGAGTCCCGGCCCCCAGACCGACATCACCAAGCGGGCCCCCACAGCCTGCGGCAGGGGATGCCCGGGGCCGGACAGATGGGCGCCCGGAAAGGCGGTCCCCCACCCCCCAAGGTGAGGGATCCGGGCATGCGGGGACGGCGGTGGCAGAGGCAGGGGGGGAAGGCCAGGGCGCATCCGTTGGTGGTAGTGCCCCACTCCCGGACCTGTTTGACTTTGTGCATTTGGGGACGGGGGACCTGGGGGACTCGGATCTGGAACCCAGTGCAGAGGGGGCTCCGAACCCACGACAGCCACCAGTTGTTGGGGCATCTGAAGGGCTGTTGCTGGCCGGGGATCCTGAGGGTGCGTCAGTGAGCGGCAGGGTGGGGGCTGCATCTGTGCCGGTGGCAATACTTGGGGACCCTTTGACGGCATCGGGGCCCGCCTCTAGAAGCGGGGTGAAGCGCGCGGCCGGCGGCGAGGGCGGGAATGCGCCCTCAAGGGCAAAGCGGGCCCGAACGGAGGGAGGGGGTGGGATGGAGGTCACCTCCGGCAGCAATAGGTGTATGGCCCCACCATTGGGGCCCGGGCAGAGCGGCAGCCGGTTGGTGAAGCCATTGTATGTGGAAGAGGAGGGGCGGCCTGGCATCCTTGTGAGATACGACGGTGTTACGGGGAAGGAAGACGACCACAACAAGATCATTTGCCGCATATGTGGCAAAGGAATTTCCTTCAAGTCGTCATCCTTCTCAACTGCGAAAAAGCATATGGGGCACCACAAGGTCATGCAACAGATACTGTCCATTGCCGTGGAGCTGGCAGACAAAGGGTGGATGGTGTTGCTTTTCCCATGGCTGAGTTTCTTGCGCGGACGGTTGAGGAGGGCCGCAAGGTGGGAGTGGCACAGTATATACAGCAGGAGGCCTTTACCACAGGAACCGCCCCATGGCAGCAAATGCGGCTAGCAATCACCCGCTGGATTGCAGCGGATAGCATTCAGCTATCCGTTGTTGAGTCTCCAAACTTCCGCCGCATGTGCAAGGCACTCAACGGCCGCTGCCCCTCCTTCAGCCGGAAGGCCGTCACCAAGGAGGTCGGCTGTTACCACGTCGTCACATGCATTGTGTGCAATATGTTGTGCTGTCCCATGGTGTCCATGTGATACAGTCTGTAGCACACAACTGTGTTGGTTGTCAGCCTGAAAATAGTATCTTTGTTGTTATCGTAGGTGGCATCCATGCACCGTCAGGCGGTGCAGAAGCTGCGGGGGATAGAGGAGTGGAATAAGGTGCGGCCGGCCTTCACCTGCGACCTTTGGCGCTCTTGCACACGGCGAGAATATTTTTAATGACCATGCACTGGGTGGAGGAGACGCACCGGCATGATGGCCACGCCAACCGCCAGTGGCGTCTGCAGAGCAGATGCATGGGGTCGGTGCCTGTGGAGGTGGAGAGCATCACGGCTAGAGGTGGCCCCATCTGTCCGTCCCCAACAGAATTTGTTTGGCTCCATTAAAATTCTGTACAATCAACAGAATTTATGAGGGAGCCACGGAGAAAAAAAGCGTTTTACAGAAACGGGTAGGGCCATACTGACGTCAGCATAGACAACTACAGAAATCCACACAGCCTTACAGAATGAAACCAAGTGTTACAGAATTCGCGCCGCCGTCTACGGATGATAGGCACCCGCAACAGAACCGCTGACCGGACCACAAAGGTCGACAGAATTCCATAAAAAATCGATGGCAATCGCTGCCAGGAAGGGCCCGCACTTATGATTTATAGTATGCTGTGATGATGTGTTCTGTGTGTGTGCTGCCTCCAGCCAAGTACCGGCAGCGATCGCTGCTGGGAAGGGCCCGCACTTATGATTTATAGTACGCCGTGATAATGTGTTCTGTGTGTGTGTTGCCTCCAGCCAAGTACTGGCAGCGATCGCTGCCGGGAAGGGCCCGCACTTATGATTTATAGTATGCCGGGATGATGTGTTCTGTGTGTGTGCTGCCTCCAGCCAAGTACCGGCAGCGATCGCTGCTGGGAAGGGCCAGCACTTATGATTTATAGTATGCCGTGATAATGTGTTCTGTGTGTGTGCTGCCTCCAGCCAAGTACTGGCAGCGATTCGATACGCCTCTATTCGTGACAAGCTTCCAGAATCTCAAAGTCCATGACGGATGGCAACGGAATGCCAGGAAAGGCAACGGAAAAAAAAAACATCTTTACAGAAATTGGTGGCTGCAAACACCCCCTTGACGGACAGCTCCAGAGCCAAAAAACTGGAAGCTGACGTGGCATGAACGGCAACAGAAAACCGGCCCAGGCAAAACAACAGAAAAGTGACGGACGGATTTTTTGTCTTGAAAAAAAATATGGACAGAAAATAACAGAAAAAAAGCTGAGCGGCCACGTCTAATCACGGCTGAAGGTAAGAGATTGTGCAGCAAATGGGTAGCAGTGTCTACCCAACTAACAGCGGGTCGTGTTGTTTGTTATTTGTGATATTCGCCTTTGTTGCTTGTTGCAAGCAGTTTGTGTATGCAGTGGTGGTGGACCTGGCCCGTAAGGAGCTAGAGAAGTATGGGATGACGGGGTGAATGGGCAATAGTGACTACCCAACTACCAGCTGGTTGAGTGGTTTGTTGCTTGCCACAACGTGTTTGTGTATGCAGTGGTGGTGGACCTAGCCTGCAAGGAGCTGGAGAAGTATGGGATGACCGGCTGGTGGCCGTCCTTTGTCACGGACGCTGGGAGCAACGTCAGGTGGGCTATTAGGGGGGAGTTGGTGGCACATGAGGTTGGGGAGCTACCCAGAGGCGGCCTGGCAGATTGGTCACGCTGTGCCTGCCACATGCTCCACAATGTCATAACCCATGGCCTGACCAACCTACGCATCCGCGCAGGCCATACCGAAGGCTGCCAAAAGCTCTGCAGTGCAATAGATCGGTAAGTTATGATGCTGGTGTGTCTTGGTGTGTATGATAGAGGTGGCCACCCGGATCCGTTAATAGCGGACAGAGCTTAATTTCCGTTAATTTTCCGTTAATTAACGGAAAATAACGAAAAAAACAAAAATTAACCAAAAATTAGCGGATTTTTGGATTTTTGGGGGATTTTTGGGTTTTAGTCATACTTATAGTTTATGGAATTCGCTATTAGAGAGTGTGTTTATATTTTATTTCAACCTATGCATACTAGATTTTCAACTAGCCGCAGTTGTTGTGATTTTTTGGGGGTTTTTTCGATTTTTTTGGACTTTTTTCGTTTTTCTGAATTTTTCTCCCTTTTTCTTTAACGAAATTTAACGGACAGCTGATAAAAATTACGAACCGGATTTAACGGACCGGATTTAACGGACCGGATGGCACCTTTGAGTGGCCACCTCTAGTGTGTGATGTTGTGTGTGCATATATGTTGGAGTTTATTTGTGTGTGTAGCAACTGTTGCAGCTGTTGCTTCTTAGGAATTGGTCATCAACATTGTGCATGTGTCCCGACGATGGCAGGGTCTCCTTGCTAGTGAACCACATGCATGCTAGCGCGAAAGCCATAGCTGAGCTGTGAAGGCTGCAAGTGGAAATAATAAGGAAGGGTAATAACGTAGTTTTTAGTGATGAGGAGGGGGTGTCTGCATCAGAGGTGCCCTCCGATAAGTCGGATGAAGGTGGCAGGAGGCCCAACCTGCAGAGGGTACTCCAGTTGGTGAGGTCTGTGGAAACTCGATGGAATAGTACACTTTTTATGTGGCAAAGGGCTGTGCGCCTAAGGAAGGCCATCGACAGATGGTTTGGGTTGCACCCCGAATATGATAATCCCATCGAGATTACACAATGGGGCTACCTGGAGGCCCTCCTCCCAATCTTGGCATCTATCAAGAGGTGCTGTAAGAGGTTGGAGGCGGAGGCATACCCCACGGGCTCCAAGGCCCTGACCAAGCTGATGCACCTCCGGCATTTCCTTTACAAAATTGGCGAGGTGGAAAATAGGGGGCCATACAATGGGTTGGTACCATTCTGCAGTGACATGCTGTGGAAGCTAGAAGAGGCACTCAGCAACTCTACGTGGGCCTGGCAGATGGTCTTCTTGGCTATGATGGTCCCCACCGGTGAGAGATCGTTACTAATCACTCAGTGATGGTGTTGTTGGTGTTGTGTATTGTTTCTCACTGTGGTGTCATTCACATATTCAAACACATGTAAAATATCAAAAGTACGGCTGATGAATTGCATGGTGTGTGTGCAGTGTACGCCTGGAAGGCTACCCTGGGGTCCTACATAAAGGTACTAAAACCCATCAGGGAGAAGTTCGTGTTGGTGGATGCCGTGATGGAGGACATGTCAGCTGAGCTGCTGGAGTTGTGTCTTAAATTCGCGAAGGACATTGGGTGGTCAGAGGCATCGGGGCAAGCAGGCCTGCCACCCCATCCTGAACAACGGACCGTGCGCAAGCCAAGGGAGAAGCGCACGGGGCATAAGACGTTTGACACTAGCTCCGGGGAGGATTATGGTGCAACTTGGAGCCGGGGCCCAAGGGCAAAGGGTGCCGCGGGGCCTAGCCAACCTGCGGACGCTACAGCGGGGGGCGAACTGACGGATGCCACATAGTGGTTAATCACCCGACACGTTCAGGAGTTCTTAACAGAACGTTGGAGTTTGTGTGAGCCGGGTGCCCCACGAGAGGAGGATGCACTAGATTGTTGGGCACGGAATAGTGCTCGATAGCCCATAGTGGCGTGGGTGGCCCGGCACTCATTGTGTGTGCCGGCCGGAAGTGGTGCGTCAGAATGGGGCTTCTTGGCATCCGGCCATACTGTGCGATCTCGGCGGGCATCTCTGGGGGACGAACGCATTGAGCAGCTGATGTTCTTGTTCGGCAACACCGACTTGTAAATTACAAGTTGTAATTTTCCGGGTTCTATTGGCTTGTCTCGAATTGGCCTATGGCCCATAGGCTATGGGCGTGTGTGTGACTTGTTTTAATTTTGGCTATATGTCCAGCTTATACATTGGGCAATGTGCATGTTGCCTTTGCTGCAAGTCAGATGTCCCTGTGAAAATGTGTCTCCTGGCTTTGAATCCGGCCTTATGAATGCCTCTGCAACTTGCACTGGTCCGCCAGTGGCCCCCCCAACTCGTAAGACCTCCAATTCGTATGGTCCGTTCTTAGGGAATAGACAGGAACGGACTTGAACGGACAAGGACGGGGCCGTTCCATGTCAAGAACAGGTCCGTTCCTGAGCCGGGACGGATCCGTCCCTGGGCAAGAACGGATCCATTCCAACACCATTCCGGCCCAGCCCAAATCCAGTCCAAATCTGTTCCTGGGGAACGGCCCAGGAACGGACTGGAATGGACTGGGACGGATTGGGACAGGAACGGGAACGGGTCCGTTCCTGGGATGGGAATGGACACCGTCCCCGTTCCCGTTCCTATGCCATATGGCCGGGCCCACCTCTGACCACTGTCCACCAAAGCCCGTGTATCCTTGCCGAATATTCAACTATTCACTATCAATAAAATCCCGTCGTCAATTGTCCTACTGTTGGTACAATCACATGGGGCAGCATCTTGCTGCACAGCAACCCACGGGTTTCTGTCCGGCACGTCTTTCACTGGATCAATTTTCCCATGTTCACAACCCACTTTGCAGAGGGTAGCAATATTGCGCCAGTCCTGTATGAAGGTGGGCGCGATCTGAGCTAGCACAGTTCCACTGCCATGGCTTACCTGTGCTGCTAATCGCTCGACTGCTCGCTGGCATTCCTATGACCTCTTGCGTGCTGCCACCTGACGTTGATGTTAATTTTGTCTATTTGATTGGTGGCGCCGCTTGAACTGATGTCCCTTGACTATTCATCTTATTTCCTCTGCGCATGAGGCAGCCTCAGCTATCTGTCTGGCCCTTTGTAGTCGTCGTCGTTCTTGTCGTCTCTGCGTACAACTCTTGTTTTGGTCAGATTCCTCTTTTTGTTTCGCTTTAGATTTTTCTCCACTTCTTGATCTGCTTATAGTCTTGCAAATCGGGAGTCACCCAGCCCTCATCACGTGGAGCCCAAGACGGGGCTCTACACGTTTCCCTGGGGGGGTGCTGGCTGGTCTCCAGATGTAGCATGCTGCAGCTGTCCATCTTGGAGATTTGGCCCCAATGCTACGGCCATTGCAACACCCTGTCTTCCTCTCCCTCTACCTCCACAGCCACGTCCTCTGCCTCGACTAGGCTGTTGACTCGTATTTTGCTGATTCTTCCACCAACAATCATCCGGGTGATGATTGGTGCCCTGGCAATGAGGACACACTGGAACAAAAGTCCTCGTCATGCTCTGCTGTCCACCTTGTCCCGTAATTCCTTGACCTCATCCTCCACGTCCTCCACATCCACTCCGTCGGCCACCTGCACTTCTCTGTTGACCTCCTCTACCACGACCAGCTTGGTGTGGTTGTTGTGACCTAGCACCCTTATCAATACCATAGGATATTGTCAACAGCTCCAGATGCTCAGCGAAACGGATTGCCACATCCAAAGATTGTGGCTCCTTCTGAGCCAGTGGCATCCTCAACTCTGGGCGAAGAGCACGAACGAATTGTTCGAGTATGTTTGTGGGGTCGTATGTCTGAAGTCGCATGAGCAAATTCTGAAATCTCAAAGCAAAAGAATGCATTGTCTCACCATGCCCTTGGGTCACGTTCCAAAGTTTGACCCTGGCATTTCTCTCATGCAGTGGGGACTAGAAACTGTTGGTGAGTAAGCCTTCCAGCTCCAGCAGAGTCACAGGTCTTTGTCCTCTTGTAGAACGCAGATAACTATCCCACCAAATCCTAGCTACCCCTTGCAGCAATGTCACGGCATAGGCGACGCTCTGGGCCTCGCTGATTCCTATCAAATGGACCTAGTCCTTCACCATTGAGAACCAAGCAGTAACGTCCTCGCTCAACTCTCCTTTGAAGGGGATTGGTTCCCTTGGCTTGACCTGAATCGATGGTCCAGTAGGATCCGCAGAAAATGGGTGGTAGCCTTGGCGTAGGGCAGGTCTTGGAAAAACTGGTGGAGTCAGGGGAGTAAAAGGCTGCTGCGGTAGTTCTCGTCTCAATACCAGAATGGCAGGCGTTATAGAATGCGTACAATCTACAAATGGGGGTGTTGCCACATTCATGCGATATTCTGCCTTCATTGGAAGTAGAATTGGCAACCCCAGTTCATCGGTTGTGGGTGCTGCAATGTCGGATATGCGCACTGTGTTGTCAGTGTCCACATGCATGTCATCAGGGAAGGTTGCAACTCCAACAACTTCAATGTAGCTCTGTAGCTCCACCATGGCTGTTTGACTCTCCTACAATGATACCTGTAGTCCCTCTATCCATGCGTCCTTGATCTGAATGTCTGCTTTCAGTGTTTCCAGCTCAGATTTCAGTTGGTTAACCATCGCAGACAGGTCACTCTGCTGTCTATTCAAACGCTCCTCCATGGCTTGCGCCATTCCATCTTGGTCGCCAATCCTTGAGTCATATTCATTGCAATGGCTTCAAAGCACGTCTAATTGACCGCTTGTTGCAGACTCGAAACTGATGCAGCTTGTTGGTGTTGATTCGCCCTCAACGCCTCCATGTTCTACTCCAGAACTTGTCGATGGGTGCTGGCGGCGTTCACGACTGACTGCAAGTCAGTCAATGATCGCTGGGTTGCCTCCCAGACCTGTTGCACATCTTGGGACTTGGCAATTGACAATTTTTGAACTTGTTTTTCCACTCCCTTAATTGCGGATTGCATGGTCGTCGCTGTCCTGGCCAATTCCCTTGATGGAGAACGCCTCTCTCGACTTGATTTCCTCTTGGTTGTAGTTTCCCTTGTCCGCCAAAGTCGAGAAACACGAGAGAATGTGGTCCCGGGTGGTGTAGTAGCACCCACTATCGCCACCCTGCGAATTGCAGTATTGTACGGTGCAGCGACACTACGTCCGGTGTCACTGGGTGCTATGTCAACGATAGCATGCACCGCAGCGCCCCGCTCGGCATCACGTGACAGCGGAAATTTCGAGTCTTTTCTGCTGTAGTTCGCAACCACACTTTTTGTGCCTAAATCAACCTGATTAAGCCGTTGCTAACTCAACCTCATGCGACCTGGTGCGGTGCTGCGGCCGCTCTGGGCCCCTCGCAACTCCGCCACCTCCGTGCTGCGTGACGGCCCGGACACGCTCTCCCCACTGTCCAATGGACAGTGTCCATGTCCATGGCGTCGGCTAGTTGGGTCTCCTGTGACATGGCCCTCGATCTCCAATCGCCGCGCACAACCAATCGCAACCTCGTCGCGCATTGCCGCCATTTGCCACCAAGATGCGTGTCTAGAATCGACCTTCCGCCGCAATTTTTCACCGGCGCCATCCACAATCGAGCCTCATCTTGCGTTCCTTTCCACTCATGCGGCCCACTCGGCCCGGCCACGGTGCTGCACATTCAATCCGCACGTCGGATCGTGTTTTCCGCCACCAATTCCCACCTGTTACGAATAGGATGTGGGTGTGGGGTTCCTGCCCTCTTTGAGCCGCGGACCCGCCTCGCCGGGCACCTAGGTCCTTACAGGGCACCTAGGCGGGACCACCCCTCCTACTCCCGTATCCTAATATGGGTAAAGGTTACATTGGGTGAGGAATAGTACGTGCCTTGGGCAGGGCGTCCCCCACACCAAGGGCCGTTAGTAGGACGTCTCCCACATCAGGCTGGTGCGCGTAACATTCGTCCCCCTCAGGGAGAGGGGCGTCCTCGTCCCAGTATAAGTGAATACAGGAGCAGAAACATTGTATGTATGTTGGTGGAACTGGCTGTGCGATTTGCCACATGCCCAGTTAACAAAACACAACACACAAAACAGTTTTGGATGAAGCGAAAGAGTGGTTGTTTTACATGACCGTCCCGGCCTTCACAACCCTCATTAAAACTCTTCCTCAGCCAAGTGGCTGGAAATGTTTGACCTCCCGGCCTTCATCGGCGACCACGATGCCGAGTACCACCAGCAGCCCACGCCGGTACTGATCGGCCCGGTGCTGCACCCCGCCGTCGCCCACGTCCGCGTGCACGCTCAGGCGCACGGGGAAATGGCACGTAGGGGTCGGCGGTCTCCAACCTCTCCCCGTTGAGGATCGCAACGGACATGGCGTTCATGTGTCCAAACCGCGACCTTGCACGGGGGGCAGTATACCCAGTGTTTTTCTGGGCCCAGCGCAAGAGAACCTGTCAAAAGCATAAGCACACATGAGCATGTTTCAGTATGTACATCCCGTACTTCATGCAGTTTGCATTCGCATCACAGGT
>CAJHUC010002256.1:0-22951 GCA_905146915.1 Ostreobium quekettii | reverse complement strand
AAAACTATGCCATTAGGCGCACAGCCTTTTGCAACGTAAACAAGGTATTGCTCCATCAAGTTTCCACAAACCTGACCAATTGGAGTACCCTCTATAGCTTGGGCCTCCTGCCACCTTCACCCGACTTATCAGAGGACACCTTTGATGCAGACACCCCCTCCTCATCACTAGACACTACGGTATTACCGTTCCTTATCACTTCCACTTGCATCCTGTGCAGCTTAGCTGTGGCTTTCGTGCTAGCATGCATGTGGTTCACTAGCGAGGAGACCCTACCATTGTAGGGACATATGCACATTGCTAATGAAACAATTCCTAAGTAGCCGCAGTTATAGTAGTTGCACTATACATGAATCACACCAACATACATGCACACACAGTAATATTATTTGCACCCACAACCTGCACAACTCAGTTGTGGCTTTTGCGTTGGGAGCATAGATATGGCCTTGCAATGCCAAGGCCTCCTCACTAGCCAACCACATGCGTGCCAGCCTGGCACACATGTGGCTGACCAGCGAGGAGACTCTACCACCGTAGGGACATATGCACATTGTTGATGAAACAATTCCTAAGCAGCAGCAATTGCAGCAATTGCAGCACACACAAATAACCACCAACATGCACGCACACACAACAACACACACACCAAGACACACCAAGACACACCGAGACACACCGAGACACACCAATATCATAACTTACCGGTCTATTGCATCACACAACTTCTGGCTGCCTTCGTTGTACTGGGCATGGATGCGTAGGTGGTTCAGGCCATGGGTTACAATGTTGTGGAGCCCATGGCAGGAACAATGTGACCAATCTGCCAGGCCGCCTCTAGGCTGCTCCCCAACCTCATGTGCCGCCAGCTCCCCCCTAATAGCCCGCCTGACGTTGTTCCTAGTGTCTGCGACAAAGGACGGCCACCAACCCATCATCCCACACTTCTCCAGCTCCTTCCAGGCTAGGTCCACCACCATTGCATACACAAGCTGCTTGTGATAAGCAAGAAAAGCGAATATCACAAATAATAAACAACTCGACGAGCTGGTAGTTGGGCAGTCACTGCTGTCCATTTGCTGCACAATCCCTCACCTTCAGCCATGATGCTCTCCGCCTCCACCAGCACCAACCCCATGCTCAATTACCACTGACAGTTGATGTGGCCATTAGGCCGGTGCGTCTGCTCTATCCAGTGCATCATCAATAAAAAATACTCCCGCCACGTGTGGGAGCACCAAAGATTGTAGGTGAAGGCTGGTAGCACCTTATTCCACTCCTCCATCCCCCATAGCTTTGGCACTACTGAACAATGCATAGTTGCCACCTGCAACAACAACAAAAACACCACTTTTAGGCTAACAACCAATGTAATTGTGTGTTGCAGACTGTATCACATGGACACCATCAGATAACACAATATATTGCACATAATGCATGCGACGACGTGGTAAAAACTGACCTTATTGGTGATGGCCTTCCGACTAAATAAGGGGCAGCAACTATTGAGTGCCTTGCACATGCGGCGGAAGTTTGGAGACTAAACAATGGATAGCTGAATGCTATCCGCTACGATACAACAAATGATCGCTAACTGCATTTGCTACCACGGGGCGGTCCCTATGGCAAAGGCCTCCTGATCCATGTATTGTGCCACTCCCATCTCGCGGCCCTCCTCAGCCGTCCGCGAAAGAAACTCAGCCATGAGAAAAGCAACACTATCCACCCGCGCTTCGTCTGCCAGCTCTACGGCAATAGGCAGCGTCCGCTGCATGACCTTATGGTGCCCCATATGCTTTTCCACAGTTGAGAAGGATGACAACTTGAAGGAAATCCCTTTGCCACATATGCGGTAAGTGATCTTGTTGCGGTCATCTTCCTTCCCCGTAACGTTGTTGTATCTCACGAGGATGCCAGGCCGCTCCTCTTCTTCTATATACAATAGCTTCACCCACTAGCTGCCACTCTGCCTGGGCCCAAACGGTGTGGCCACACACCTATTGGTGCTAGAGGTGACCCCCACTCCTCCCCCTCCCTCCGTTCATACCCATTTTGCCCTTGGGGGTGCATTCCACACTCACCACTGGCCATGCGCTTCACCCCGCTTCCAGAGGCGGTCCCCAATGCCATCAATGGGCCCCCAGGTGTCGCCACTGGCACAGGTGCAGCACCCACCCTGCCATTGATTGATGCACCCTCGGGATCCCCAGCCGGCGGCAGCCTTTCAGATGCCCCAACAGTTGGCGGCTGCCGTAGGTTCAAAGACCCCACCGCGCTGGGTTCCGGGCCCGAGTCCCCCAAGTCCCCCGTCACTATATGAGCATATTCGAACAGGTATGGGAGTGGGGCGCTGCTGCTAATAGACGCCACCTAGCCTTACCCCCCTGCCGTTGCCACCGCCATCCCCGCGTGCCTGGATCCCTCACCTTGGGGGAGGGTGGCTGCCTTTCCGGGCACCCCTCTATCTGGCCCCGGGCATCCCCTACCTCACACTGTGGGGTGCCACCTTTGTAACGTCAGGCCGGAGGGCGGGACTCCCCAACCTGTACAAGCCGCCACCGCTGCATTTGCTTAGTCTTGCCACCCATCGCAACAAGCATAAACTACATAGCAGGGGGCCAGGAACACCACGTTTATGGACTGTGGGGCGCGCGGCCTACGTGTCAAATCTGATTATTGCATTCTTATTGGTACACACATAAATTTGATGTTCCTATATACTGCAGGACGGATTCTGGAACAGGTTCTAGGACAGCCTGGAATGGCCTTTGGAACGGCCTAAAATAGACTCTAGACCGGCCTGGAACGGACTTTGGAATGCCATGGGCAATACAAAAATATATTTCTAGGTGGTTTGTACTACCCTAGAACGGAATTGGGATGACTGCACACCATTCCAAATTTGTCCCAAGTCTGTTCCAGCCCAGGGACGGGCCGTTCTTGGCCTGCCAACCCAAGGACAGGGACGGACTCAGGTTCGTCCCCGTTCCTGTTTCCATCCCCATTCCTAGTCCATCCCCATTATGGGACAGCCCACCTTTGAGTGCAGGCCATCGGCCTATGTCTATGAACCTTGGGTTAGATCATAGGGGTATGCAAAGATGCCTAGTGATGATGAGCAACCTAGTGGCGACTCAATGTCTGAGAGTCCCTGCTGGGTGTCTATTATGAAAATATAAGGGGGAAGAATTTATTATGATCATAATAAAGCTAACTATATAGATTAGTAGAAGTGGACCTTTTATATGGGTGGTTTATTTCTTGCAGTTTTTTCTAGCCTATTTATCTGCCTCATTCCCCTTAGTAATAATTATTTTATGGTCAATGGTAGTCCTTGCAGTTAAGAATCGGCCAAGAGGATTGGCAAGCTAGGAATGGCGACCCATGGGTCCAAATGGGTATGGTGAGCTAATACTAGGTGTATGAAGTTGTCGTATACTATTGATGTCTATACTTTATAATTGATTGGTTATGATTGGGCCAATCACTAGAGAGTAAAGGGGGTTGGTCCATGGCCCCTGATTGTAATCGTTTGGTTCCTACACTTACGCACCCACGCCGCAAGGTTGGCGGCTATGTTGCATGGCTCTAACCGGGTGTCTTGTTGTGTGACCATACCCCCGCACGGCAAGCCCATCAGATGCAATCCAGGGGCCCACCACGCATACTTAGGCAGCGAGCAGCCCGAAAGCGGGGATCCCCAATGGAACCGAAGAACAGTAATGGCACCGGGTGCAGCAAGCAACTAGAAGCAGAGGGTGGTGTCCGGTGGCTGGCCCCCATGCAACAATTGGTTTTGGAGCCTCTCGGCAGACAGGGAGTTAAGGGGGATATGAAACAGGAAAGAGTCAATGCCACCACTATTGCATTGTGGCAGAGTGTACCGCGGGGGAATCATAAGATGCAAGTGCCAGTGGCCAACCTGCGGGGTGAATCACCAAGGACCAAGCTTGAAGAAAGCTTGAGGAAATGATGGAAAGGACTAATGCACCAGGTGTTGGAATTTAGTTAGTGCTGGGGCTGGACGCAGCCATTTGGTTGCAGTGCAGTAGAGCACCGGCGAGTGGTGTGGATCACAGACAGAGTGGGCTTGGAGGGAGGCCATTCACAGGGCCCCGTTTGAATATACCGGCAGTGGGTGCTGGAGGCAAAAATAGCACGTGAAGTAGTGGGACATTCAGGCCCTCGATGGCACCGCAAGCGGCTAGATTCTGTTATGCTAAATGGAAACATCAGTGGGTGCATGGCACTGTCAAAAATGATGGATAAATAGGACATGCACGGGGCTTACAGAGTCTACATTTTGGACTACCAGAAGCTATAGATGGCTTCGCAATGAATGCTCATGGCAGCGCTGTGTTTGGCCCCGAACTAGAGAGGAAGGCGGCCATTTTGGCTATGGTAGAATAAAAAAATAGTTGACTGCATGTCCGGAGGGGCAAGTCGGCGGAGCGGGCCGGACAGGGTAGGCACAGGGCTCGTAGAACCCGCAGCTGGATTGTTGGAGGCAACACATGGCTTTGCGAAAGGCAGCCTGCCAAAGAGATGTATTTGAGCCTGAGTGGGGAAGGAAGGTGGACACTTTGGCTATGCTAGAATGCAAAAATGGCAGCATGCACATTCGGAGGCACAGGCTGGCGGGGTGGGGCACATTATAGCACCCACGGCCATGGCCATGGCTGAACATTGCAATGCATTGGAAAGTGCAGCCGGGGCTTGCTGACTGCTCGGAACCCGGGCTAGCATGGTAGCCCATGGTCGCACGGGCATGCGCGCTAAGTGGCTGCACAAGCGCATTGAGGTGCCAGAGCCAGAGGCCGCACTCATGAGGCAAGCGGGGGAAGCAGGGGGCCGATCATCAGACTGGGCAGCGGTTGACTCAACTGGGTGGTGGCCATGGGGGTATATATAATAGCAACCCCAATGCACAAAGAAGGGTGGGGTTTGCAAATAGTGACCCCGATCTAGTGGCTGGTGCGGGGAGGTGGGTAAATAGTGACCCTTTTTTGATATCTATAAGAATGCTGGCAATAAGTAAGTTATCCCAAAGTACTGAGAAATGGGGGGTGGTCATCGTTGATCCCCATAAAATAAAAATTGGAGTACATTGGGATATAATGGATGTCGCTAGCACCTAATTTGAGTGAAACAAGTGTATGATTGGATAAATTATAGCGGCCATGATAAATTGAGCCCCGGGAGTTGGAAAGTGGTGGTTTCCCAAGGCTGGGAATTTTGGTTAACTAGTTGTTGGCTATTGCAATTATAATCTTGCCTCAACTAGTGGACTATGGTGAAAGCTCCGAGATTGTTTGCCCATGAGTTCTTGGTGTGATGGAATGGTACCTAGACCGAGAGCAATTTATGCAAGCCCCGAGATGGCATCTGGATTGGACACTTGGTGTAGGCCATGAGTTGACGGCTCAGGCCAAGACACAAAAAGCAACATAATACAGACCCCGAGTTGGCAGCACAAGTTGGACATCTGAAGTAGGCCCTGAGATGGTAATTTAAATTTGAGATCTGAAGATCAAGAGTCATGGAGAGCTTGTGGGCCACATAATTTTTAAGACTACCACTCCTGACCACGCCGACTAATTACTCAGTGGGTAAGTAAGGTGCCAGTACACCTGACCCCCTTACCAAGGGAGTCCTCGTGCAGCTCCAAAGGCCATTAGGATGTTAGTACACCAGGTCCTGGGTCCATAGGGTGACAGTGCACCAGACCCGAAGTGTGGTTAAAGTGACTTAAGGGGCCTCCCTCCACATTAGGGTGTTGCGGTGTGCTAGTAGAGAGGGAAGACTTGGACACCTTCCCAATTAGTGAGATCATAAAAGTCTAACCCTACCAAGAACCTACCTAGTCATGGCAGACCTAGTTGAAGCTGGCGGGGGCTCTACAAAGGAGAGACCAGGTCCCAAATTCCCCTGAGTTACCTGAGTTGTACATTGTGCCCATTTTAAGTGTGGTGTCAACTCGAGGTGCACTGCTAGGTGAGTGATACGTGAGGATTGTTGGTGTGGCGCTCCTGCCCTCTTTGAGCCACGGACCCGCCTCGCTGGGCATCTAGGTCCTTACGGGGACCTAGGTGGGACCACCCCGACCTACTCCCGTATCATATACTATCGTATAAGCTGGTTGGGGTGTCATTGATATATCTTGGGTAGGGCGTCCCCTGCACAAAGGAGCCAGTAGTAGGGCATCCCCCAAATCAAGCCAGTGTGTATAACAGTGAGGCTATTTGCTGTGGAAATATATAGGGTCGAGTGAAGTAAGGTCTTCAATCATTTATTAATACCTATTAGTTAACCCGACGGTATTTAAAATATTCGGCAATCGAGTCGGACATGCGTACATGCACTACTGCAGCAAAGCACTGCGGCAGCCCCTGCGCGCATTGACGGGCTGCTCTAATCAAGTTTGTCACTGTCTTGCCACGCCGCGCCTCGCCACGCCCGCCGCGGGCCCTTTGGGCAAAAAGAAAATTTTTGTTGTGGGCGATTGGCGTCTCTCGCCCTGGCCGCCGCGCGAGGTTTGCCGGCATTCGCAGCGAAGCGCGCATCGAGGCGGGAGGGAGGCGACTTGTGGTCGCGAACAAGGCGACCTGCAATGAGGTTTGCGTCAACCGATGACAAAGGGCGCTTCGGCGGACTCAGGGCGCCAGGCACGGCCGAGAGCCAAAGGAACAAAGACCCACCGGGCTTGAAAGCCACGGCAGAGGGCGGCGCGGCGCGACGCAGCGGCACAGCAAAGAGCAGCGCGGCATCACGCCATGGCAGCCGTCATCCCTTAGCAGCGGGAATGGCCACTCGCATGTGCCATAGCTACTGGCCCAACGAGCTGGTGTGAGGGGACGCACGTTGCAACAGCGATGGTAGGCATGGCTGCCGTTGGTTCACACAGCGCTTTCGTCCGCTCGATGCGTGCCGCGACGCGCTACACTAGGGCAGGCCCACCATGTTGGTGTGTGGAAAGTGCCTCAAGCAGAACCTCCACCAGACCAGAAACACACAAGTCACAAGCCGCGGGGAGTGGGGGGCCGATCGCTGCATCCCACACCAGCCAATTTTGCTGCTCGCAGCCACTGATTGCAGCCATCCACGGTGGCCGATCTTGGCACCTGCGGGTGGCAATAAGCGACGGCCACCCAAACCCTGACTAGCACCCTGCGGTTGCTTGCTACCAGGCGTGGGTGGCGATCAATCCATTCTTGGCGCCCTCGCCCCCGCCCCTGCCCCAACCAAACCGCTCAACCGCTCAACAACTTTCTTCTGGCGAGGCGCTGGCCAGCTTTTGGCCGTTCGTTGCTGTGGTGTTTGCCTGTCATCGCGCCCGCCATTCAGCTGCCAATCGAGCTAGCCGTGAGGACCAAGAGTAGCCGCCCAGGAATCGCCACACCCGCGTTTGTTCAGGGCGCCAATCGATGGGGCCGTGGGTGCCCCTCTCCTGAGCAGCGCAAAGGAACGCGCCCAGAAGGGAGCCTCAAGGCGTGGGCAGAGCGGCAGGGAACCTTGAGGAGAGTTTAGCACAGCGGTGCTGGCGGCTGGTCGCCACAGAGAAGGAACAAAAGTGCTGCCAACTGCTGAGAGTGTTGGGTGCAATTGTTAGTGATCGCCAAGCGATCGCTAGTGCCGGGCTGCCATCCGTGTTGGGGGCAGGTGAGGGTCCTGACACAATGGCAAAAGCTTGGTGGTTTTGGCGGAAATGGCTGACGATCGTGGTGCATGTTTGCACCCCGCATCTTCTTCAATCAAACGCTTTGTTGCAGCTAGCACCGACCACCGTCTGCGCTCGCGTTTGGCGCGTTGTTTGCCCAACCTTTGGCAGGGGCCAGCCAAACTGGCGGGCAAAATCGCCAGGAAAACCCATACCGTTGGCTCGGCCATGCTGTGCAAGCTTGGCTGCCCTCGTGCCGCTCAATTGCCACAGCGCCTGCGCAGCTGTTGTCTCCGATTGAGCGGCGACCCAGCGCCGATTGAGGCGCCCAACTTGGCCAACACAGCTGGCGAACCCACAACGCGCCTAGCTGTGGCGATCGCCTCCTATGGCACCCACTAATTGGCCGTCAGTCGCCGGTCAATCGCAGGGCAGCCGAGGGGCTGGCAGCCAGCGCCTGGGCTGCCCCGCCTTGGGCCTCGTCCTCGCCCTTCCCAATGGGCACAGCTCGCCGCAGGCGCGCTCCTGGGCGCTCGCTCCTGGGCGCTCGCTCCTGGGCGCTCGCTCCTGGGCGCTCGCTCCTGGGCGCTCGCTCGTGTCCCGGATCAACACGGATGAAAAAACGTTCAAGAAAAAAATGCGTCGAACGGAAAGTAAATTGGATGCTGACCTGCAACGGAAATCCTCCGCCAAAACAAACAGAAAAACAACAAACAGAAACAAAATCTATCACGACTCATGGACAATATCCACAGAATCTGTTATCCGCTTGCACCTCCCCTGTGCACCCCTCTGTGGTTGCCAAGGAATATAGGACAATGTCAGTTGAAAAGAAGCCCATTTGCTACCCTCCATTTTTTCTTATAACACCATAGATTCTGTTGTGGCCCTGAAGGGCGCCGCTGGTTTCCGAAGCTCGTGGGGTCGCCACGCCCTGCGGCTTGGCTGTTGGAGGTCAGCCAGCCCTCTCCACTGATTTCGGTGGGCTGAAGCGGGGCGCTCGTTCCCTCGGATGCGCGGTGGGCCCAGAACGATGGGGATCGTCCCCCGGGGCCTGCTGTATGCGGCGGGTGGTGGCGCAGCCAGTCGTTGGCTCGCTGGTCGCGGAGAGACCAGACAGTGGGCCAGAACGGTGTTACACGATTCACAGCATGCGCGCGCACAAATCCGCATGCGCGATGCCCGATCACGGGTCCATCGCTGTCACATCAAGACAAGACAAGTCAGGTGCACATTCAGGCACATCGTCACCGTCCACCGTCTACCTACGATCGACCTAATGCCCTCTAATTCCAAGCATCGAACACCCGACCCCCTGGCCCTAAGTGCTACGACTTCAGAAGGCCATATCTTCGCCGTTTCTTAACGGAATCGGGCGTTTAAAAGCTCGTTGGAACCAAGAAGCTTTAACTACACTCCCAAAAGGTCAATTACCCGATTACATAATTTCCACTTCAGAAATGTCAAATGAGCCTAAACCCCAAGCAGCCACGTCATAATACTCCCCCTTGGGGTAGCTTTCGCCCCCGAAAGCACACTATCCCATACTAGTGTCTTCCTCGGGCTTGTCCCTCTTGATCATCTTCTAGAGCTCTCTGGCGTAGGTGAAATTTCCAGCCGGTATCCAGGAGGCATCGTCAATACTCCATCCTGTCCATAACACCAAAAACTCCTTATGCCTCCTGCCACTGGGTCCTGCCCATCTCCATCGCAGCAGCTTCTCAACTTCGTACGGTTCGTCAGCCTCTGGCTCGATCTCGGCGTCATCTGACTCCTGTGGGGATGACCATCTGGACGATCTGAATGGTCTAAGCAAACTGGTGTGAAAGACGGTGTGAATCCTCCACCCCGCTGGTAGCTTCAATTCGTAGGCCACTGATCCCACCTGACGGACCACAGCAAATGGTCCTACGAACCGTCGCTTCAGTTTGCGAACAGGTGCATTCTTCAACTGTAGATGCTCTGTACCGAGTAGCACCTGTTCCCCACTATGAAACCTCTGCTCTCTGCGCCGCTGATCGGCCTGACGTTTCTGCCTCTGCTGAGCTTGATGAACTGATAGCATCGCCCTTCTGAATGTTTTCTTCATCCTGCTGACAAAGACGTTGACACCTTCAATGTTGGTCTGGTCTACATCCTTGATCAGATCCAACGGGGTCACTGGCTCAAAGCCATAGTTCAGATAAAAGGGTGTGTACCCCGTGAATGGCGATGCGCTGCTGTTGATCACGAATTCCACCATGGGCAAGTATCTCTCCCAATGAGTGACTTCCTGACTGCCATGGATCGTACACCTGAGTACTTGCTCCACCACCCTGTTGGCTGCCTCTATCTGTCCATCTGTCTGGGGGTGGTGAGCGCTGAACATCCTCAGCTTGCTGCCCAAAATCTTCCAGAATTCTTGCCAAAACTTCGACACAAATCGTGGATCACGGTCACTGACGATCGATCTGGGGATCCCGTGTAGTCGTCTAATCTGTTCCCAATAGACTCGAGCAGTCTCAGCAGCAGTGATGGTCTGCTGGACGGGTACCAAGTGTACCATCTTTGCAGCTCGGTCTACAACCGTGAGGATCCCATCGTTTTTCCTTTCACTAACTGGTAGACCCATGATGAAGTCGAGGCTGACATCGCTCCATTTTTCTTCTGGAAGTTGCAACGGCTGAAGGAGTCCAGCTGGCAACTTGTGGACACTCTTCTCAGACTGGCAGACCTCATATCCCAACACAAAGTCTCGTACATCCACTGTGTGATCTGGCCAGTAGAAGTTCTGTTGTAACTCCTTGAGTGTCTTGTGGTAACCCAGATGCCCCGCATATGGTACTGCATGTATCTCTGCCATAATCTTCTTGCGGGCGTCCTCCACATCTGGTACCACCAATCTCCAAGGTTGCCTGTCCTCGGTGCTATCCTTCACCTTGATCTCAATAAATCCATGGTTCAATCGGTAGTCACGATTCCCGATCCTGGTGACTCGTCCTTGGGCAGATTCCAACTGGTTCAAAACTTCTGCTCATCTATTGTCTTGCTTGTAGCCCTCTTTTATAGAGCTCCTCAGGTCTTCCTCCAGAGTAATCCTGGTGCTGGTCACCAATAAAGAATGTAAAGAATTTTGTTTCCCACTTGCAGCCACCACTGCCCCCTCAGGACTGGAATTTTTAAATATTTCGTCCAGTTTCTTCTGAATATCATTTTCCCCGCTGTCACTCTCATGAAGACGAAGACGCTGGACCAATGACTCCTCTTCTGCATGCACATCTGCCATGCACCTCAACTCCTGAATACTCCTGTGCGTCAGAAAATCTGCAGGGTTGTCCTTTCTTGGTATGTGGACAATATCGCAGTCGTAGCCCTGCAGAACCTGCACCCATTTCCACACCCTCCTGTTCACTGCAGGCTGGTTGGGCAGGTTTTTCAAGGAGTCATGATCTGTCTGAATGACGAAGTGGCGGCTGGCCAAATAGTGCCGCCATTTCCCAACAGCCCAAGTGATGCCCAGCAATTCTCGTTCGTATGCACTGTACCGGGTCTCGGCCGGGTTGAGCTTCCTACTCTCATAGCAAACGGGTTGCAGCCCGTTGCCAAAGTCCTGCTGTAGTATACCACCCACTGAAACGCTTGATGCATCTGTGGTAACCACAAACTCCCGGTCGAAGTCCGGTAACTGCAAAACTGGCGCAGTCACCATGGCTGTCTTCAAACGATTGAATGATTTTTCTGCTTCGTCACTCCAAACAAAGGTCCTGTCCTTCTTCGTCAAGTCCGTCATGGGCACTGCCAGTTCGTTGAACCACCATATGAACTTGCGATAAAAACTGCACAGCCCCAAAAATGAACGGACGTCAGTGACATTTTCCGGTGTCGGCCAATTCAAAATCGCTTGGACCTTTGATAGCGAAGGCTTGATCCCCTCAGCCCCCACGTCAAAGCCCAAGTACTCCACCTCGGTTCTGAAGAAGTCACACTTCTTTAATCTCCCAAACAACTTCTCCGACCGTAGGCGGGTCAGAACTTCCCTGATGTGCTGTATGTGTTCCTCCTTTGTCCGGCTGTAGATCAATATGTCATCCAGAAACACTAGCACAAACTGGTCCAAGCCTTCCCTCAAAATTGTGTTCATTATCCTCTGGAAGGTAGCTGGTGCGTTGCACAACCCGAATGGCATGACAAGGTATTCAAAACTGCCATATCGACTCACGAAAGCTGTCTTGTGTACATCTGATTCTCTCACTCGGATCTGATGGTAACCTGAGGAGAGATCAATCTTCGTGAAGTATTTAGCCCCGTGCAGTCGATCCAACAATTCCTCCACTTTTGGCAGTGGGTACCGATTCTTGACGGTTATTTTGTTTAAAGCCCTGTAGTCAATGCACATCCTCCACTTGCCATCCTTTTTGGGTATAAAAAGGATGGGTGCACCATATGGGCTAGAACTCGGTCTGATCCACCCCTGTTCCAACAATGTGTCGATCTGCCGCCGCAGTTTATCCAACTCAGCCGTACTCAGCCTATATGGGCTTTTGTGCGGTGGTGCCTCTCCTGGCAGTGTGTCAATCTCATGATCGACAATCCTCTTTGGTGGTGGACCATAAGGCACCTTGTCTGGGAACACGTCCTTGAACTCCTCATGTGTTTGCTGCAACTGTTCCCGGACAGCCTCATCTGCCTCACTGACCTTTTTCTGAATAACCTCCTCAATCGGTACCTCTTCCGTCACTGGGCCTGTTTCCTTTGACAATCTCCGCCTTTCGCCCTCTGTCATGCCTCTAGCTGCACCAGCCTTGGACTTTGGCCTTTTCTTGCTTGATTTGGGAAATTCTGTGGCCCTCAGAATGCACAAGTACATGGGCTGGTCGGTTTTGTTTGCCCTCTTGGCTGCCTGTCTCATCGATATGAAGTCCAACTTTTTCCTGACAGGCTGCCTGACACATCGCCCAGCCACTTTCTTTGCCCTTGTAGTCCTGCACCTTGGGGAACCCAATAATAATAACAACCCAGACCAGGGCGGTGGCCGCCAGTACTAGAGTGCTGGTGCCCGGGTGTGGTCCCAAGTACGTAGTACTTGGGATCCGGTGTTGGGTCCCGGGACTAATGGCCTTTGAGTGCCCGCACTGGGCAACCAGTTTCCCTGTCAAACAACCCCTTTGCGTGCCCCCTCACCGTGGCGCGCAACAGTGGTTTCGGAGCCTAACCTGCGGCTCTTTTTTTGCCCACCACCCTCCCTTGTCTTCCTCTCCCCTTTTCCCCCGGCTGGGCTTGACCCCAGCCGCTTGATTGCCTTCCCCACCGCTTTCTGGCCCCTCCCAAATCTTCAATTCAGATGGCCGGCGATGGCGATGGCGACGAGATTTCGTTGCAGCTGCACCAAGGCCCCGGCGAGGATCAAGTCCCCCCGGTCCCCTCTGCCCCTCTGGAGGCGCGCGGAGTCTCCACCCAACCCCTCAGCACTCCAGTGGCCCCTTCAGGCGGGACTACCCTCTTCGAATCGGTAGGAGGGGTGATGCCCTCAATTCTGGGGGCCGCCAGCGGGGGGACTCCACCACCGCGGGAGGCGATCTCCCCTGCGGCTGACGCGTTTTCCCACAGCCCCCAGGGTCCCTCCCGCCATCCTCCTGCTGTGGATCCTTCGATCGCCGCCCTCGCCGAGCCGCTGCTTCCCCTGTTGGAGAGCCGGTTGGGATTGCTGTCAGGGGGGATTTCTGCCCCCCAGGCCGCCCCTGTTTTGGCCACTTCTGAAGGGATTCGGTTTGGCGCTTAGCCCCCTTCGGTGCCCTTGCTGTTGGCGCCGGGGGGGCCCCTCGATTCTGCCTCCTGTCCCGTCGATTTCGGCGGTTGTGGTGAATTGTTTGGGATTGCTGGCAGGGGAGATTTCTGCTGCCCAGCCCGCCCCTATTTTCGCCCCTTCAGGCGGGATTCTGCTTGGCGATCAGCCCCCTTCGGTGCCCTTGCTGTTGGCGTCAGGGGGCCCCTCGATTCTGCCTCTTGCCCCGTCGATTCCGGCGGCTGGGGGGGATTTTGGACCAACCGTTTCCCTGGTTCCGCCTCCCCCCTTGCTTGGCCTGTCTGGTGCCCCTAGACCGGCGCTCCTGGCCACGATTTCGGCCGGATCGTCGCACCAGCCGCTGCCGATCTTCTCTGTGGCTGGGGCGCCGTCGATTTCTGTCTTGTCTATGGCGATTTCTGCGATCCTGCCAGGTGCTGCCACCGATTTTTCAGCAACAATTCTGTCCCTCTCGATGCCGGCCAGTTTGCCAGGCGCAGCATCCGATCTTTCGGTTGCCCTTGTCTCCCCTTCGATTCCTGCGATCCTGCCAGCCCCTGTGACTGCCCTTTCGCCTGCTCCTTCGGTGCTCTCGCCCCCTTCGCTGTCTGCTTTAGCATCTGTGGCTGTGGGGATTTCTTTGGCGATTCCAGTTCAATCTGCGCTACCCTTGACTGCCCTATAGCTGAGCGTCGCGTCTGTAGAGGATCTGTCCCGGCAGGTCGCGTTCCTTCAGGGCCAGCTATCTGCCCTGGAGGCGCACCCGCGGGGATCTGCTGTGCGATCCCCTTCCACGCCTGCACTACCCCGTGGGGTCCCCGCGCTACCTATGTTTTCCGGGGATCCCAAGGGTGACCACTGGGACCAGTTTTTGGTCCATTTCACCGCCCACTGTAGGCTGTCGAACAGGGAAGCCGATGATCGCTACAAGATCCATCTGCTTCCCCTTCTTCTGCGGGGCGCGGCGGCTGCCCACTGGCGCCTGCACTTGCAGGCCAATCCTCCCCCACAGACTTGGGTGGAGGAGCAGCAGATTATGCACTGCGGCCCGTTCACACGGCCCCCCACTCTCCTAGGTCTGACGCTGCAGATCCAGGAGTTGGCCGCGCACCCACCAGGCACCGTCTTCGAGCTGCTCACGTGCATGGACACCCTCTTTGGGGAGCGGGGAGCAGCAGGGGGCCCCGCTGTCCGACATAGACCGCATTTTCTGGGTCCACAGCTGCCTCCCAGAGCCTCTGTGGGCCCGCCTGCTTTCGGATCCTGCTGGCCGGGCTTGGGATTCCACGTCCCACACGCATTTTCGCGAGCTCATCTGGTCCTTCATTCACCACGATGCCACCTTGGGGCGGATCCCTGGCCGTGCTCCTTCGGGTCGTCTTGTTGCTGCTGGTGATCGCGCAGGTGATTGTTCACTCTCCGGGCGCAAGCGCCCTTTCGACGGTGCTGGATCTTCCCGGCCTTCGACTCGTGGGCGTCAGGATTTCACGGTACGCCCTGCCGGGTCTGTGGCGACCATCCCCCCTGGTGGCCATCTTCCTCAGGCCATCTTCGAGGCCACCGGTGCCCGCGGACCTCATGGCGCTTGCGTCTGGTACTGGGAGGAGCTGCTAGCCCCACGCTAGCGTGGGATCCACCACACTGCCCGTTCCAGAGGGATCACCACCACCGCCTTCCGCCCCCTGCTTGGCTGGTGAGTCTTCCCGCGTTCACCCATGGATTACTCGATTGTTGATTCTGCCTGGGGTCCTCGGCCCCATCTTGGCTCCTGGATCCGGCGCACCTCTGACTCTTCTGGCGCCCCACTCTATCGGGCCTAGTGCTCCTGCATCCTTTCCGCCCTCTGTTGTGGATCCTTCTGTGGAGCATTCACCCTTTTCGCTCCCTGTTCTCCCACCACTACCATCTCTGTCTTCTTGTTCTGTCGGTCTTTCCCCGTATCTAGAGGCTCCCTCACCTCCTTTGCCCTCTCTGGCCTCTATTTCGGCCTCGGGCCCAGATCCCACCTTGACTGTCCCTTCAGGCCCTCTGCGCCGCCCGGACACGATGGGTCTCCTGGATCTCTCCCTGGCATCCCGCCCACCCTTGGGGCCCCCATCCCCCTCGGGTATTCCGGGTTCCAGTAGGGTGTTCGCGCCTTCAGCGACACCCCACCCTTCGGCCTTTCTTGTGCCACTCGATTCTCTGGATCCTTTGCCCTCTCTGGCCCCTATTTCGGCCTCGGGCCCAGATCCCACCTTGACAGTCCCTTCAGGCCCTCTGCGCCGCCCGGACACGATGGGTCTCCTGGATCTCTCCCTGGCATCCCGCCCACCCTTGGGGCCCCCATCCCCCTCGGGTATTCCGGGTTCCAGCAGGGTGTTCGTGCCTTAAGCAACACCCCACCCTTCGGCCTTTCTTGCGCCGCTCGATTCTCCGGCGATCCGAATCCGGATCTGACTCGATCCCCCCTTTGCAGTGACGCCCCCCTATCGGCGATCCCTGCATCCCTATTCCCTCCTCCCCTGCACGACTTGCCCCTTCTCTCGGCGATTGTGCCCGGGGCGCCCAGTTCGGCCTCCGAGCGGCCCTGGCGCTTGATCCCGTCTGACCTCCTCACCTACGGCCGTCCCCGGTCGGGTTGTTCAGGACGCCTGTCTCCCCCACGTTTGTCTCGCGCCCCGGTGCCATCAGCCACCCCCCGTTCCTCCCCGCCTCACCGGGATTGGGGGAACCACGAGGATCGCGTGATTCTCCATCCTGAGTTTGCTCACATCGCTCAGCGGATTGGCCGTCCCTTCCCTTTGGACGCATGTACCGATCCCCAGGGGACCAATGCCTTGGTCTCCAACTTTTGTTCCCCCACTTGGGATTTCCTTTGTGAGCCCTTGGCCGGCCAGCACATCTGGCTCAACCCTCCCTTCAGCCGCATGGACGAAGTTCTTGATCACTATCTTGCGGAGAAGGTGCGGTCCCCCCCGGACACCAGCGCCTGCATCTTGGTCCCCGCTTGGCACAAGCCCTCGCACCCGGGTCTCCAGGGTATGCACCTGGTGGCCCAATATGAGAAGGGTACCCCCCTTTTCACGGCCCCCGACCCTGATGGTTCATGCCACCCCTTGCCGGGGATTCCTTGGGGAGTCATCGTCTTTTATGACCCTCCCCGGCCGGCCGTCTTCTCCGCCCTCCAGACGGATGAGGGTCGTCTGGCTCTGCGTCTCCCGGGCCACATTGCTGGGACCTCGGCTCAGTGCCTATTGGACACGGGGGCCCAAGGTACCCACTACCTCTCCCAGCAGTTCGGTGATCAGGCGGGGATCCAATACTCCCCCCTGGAGAGTGTCCAAGTCCAGGTGGCTTCTGGCCATACCGCCAGTTGTCGGCGAGGCTGTGCTCACCGTTCACATCCAAGCTTACCGGGAGCGCATTCGTTGTGTGATTCTCCCTATGGCCCCTGGCATTGACCTCATTCTTGGGGATGGTTGGCTCCGCCACCTCCGGGCGGCCATTGATTACGGCGCTCCGTCCGTGATCTTGCGGGACGCGGTGCACGATCGATTCATCACCTTACAGATAGATCCCCCGTCGACCGCTCGGTCCCCCGGTCTCTCCCGCTGACGCCGCCCGTTCGCCAGACGCTTCGCTGGGTCCCTCTGACGCGCATCCCCCGCTTCTAAATTACCTGCTGCCCAAGCAGACGCTTCGGCAGCGTTACTCGGCCTTTCTTGCCATTCTCCGACCCACTACGCCTCTGGATCCGGAGCCCGACGCTCCCGACGATCTAGAGGGGGGGCCTATTATCGCCTCCCCCACGTCTGGCGACCAGGTCGACTCTGCGCGCATTCAGCGCATCTTGGACCACTTCCCTGCTGTTTTTCGGGAGTCCTTGCCGGGCCTTCCTCCCTGCCGTCCGGAGGACATTGCCATCCCTTTGGTTGACGATGCTGCCCCTGTTACTAGGGCCATGTTCCGGTACTCTCGCCTGGAACTCGAAGAGATGAAAGCTCAACTCCAATACTTGGTGGAGCGTTAGCTCATCCGGCTATGCGCTTGGCGCCGCCCTCCTTCAGGATGGCCAGCCCCTCGCCTTCGAGTCGCGCAAGCTGCGTCAGGCCGAGGTCAATTACTCCGCCACTAAGCGCACACTCCTTGCCGTGGTACACGCCCTCCGCATGTGGCGTTGTTTCTTAGAGGGCTCATCTTTTCGCGTGGTCACTGCCCACTACCCCCTCACATACCTAAAGTCCCAGGTACACCTCAGCTCCCGCCCAGTCCGCTGATCGGCGTTTCTCCCGCAGTACGATTTTGCCTGGGAGTACAGGCCTGGCCGCATGAACTGTGCGGATCCACTCCATCGCCATCCTGCCCTCGATCCCACAGTGCCCCCTCCAGCTTCTGCCGAGTCGCCTCTCCCCTCAGCACCCCAGATCGCCTTCATTGCGGCCCTCTCTCGGCCTTCGCGCATTGGACAGTGCCTCACTGGCCTTGCCCACGACCTGGCATGTGCCTGCTCTGCGTATTCCGACTTGCAAAGTGATGCCACTCGCTACCGGTTGGTGCGCCACGGCTCTCTTTGGTACCACGGCGATCAGGTCTTCGTGCCTCCCTCTATGCGTTTACGCATCCTGGAGGCGGGTCACTGTCCCTCTTATGCCGGTCACTTCGGGGAGACGAAGACGGTCGACTTTATTCACCGTTATTATTACTGGCCCCACAGCCGTAGAGATATTGCGGCGTTCGTGGCAGGATGTCATACTTGCCAGGTCTCCCAGCCTCGGGCCGGTCCCTCCACGGGGGAATTGCAGCCTCTCCTCATTCCAGATCACGAGTGGGCCAGTGTTTCCATGGACTTGATCGTTCAGCTCCCTCGGACCACGTCTTTCCCTCACTATGATGCCATCGTCGTTTTTGTGGATCGACTGACCAAAATGGTCCACATCGAGCCCACCCACAGCGCGATTGACGCTGCTGGCCTGGCCGACATCTTCATGGAGCGTGTTCATCGTTACCATGGGATTCTTGAGTCCATCATCTCGGATCGCGGCCCCCAGTTTACTTCGGCCTTCTGGCAGGCTTTATTGGCTCGCCTTGGCGGGCAGTCCCACCTCTCCTCTGCCTATCACCCCCCGACTGATGGCCAGACGGAGCGCACGAACCGCACATTGGAAGACATGCTACGGCGGTATATTGGGGCTGCCCATACCGACTGGGATCGCCTCCTCTCTTGCGCTGAGTTTGCCATCAACAATGCGAAACAAGAGAGTACCGGTTACTCCCCATTCTTTCTCAACTATGGGCGTCACCCTCAGGCCCCTTTCTCTCAGTCGCTGCCTCTTAAACAGCGCACCTCGCTGCCCCTTCGCAGCAATGGCCGCGGCCTCTAGCGTCGGCTCGCCAAGGCTTGGGCTCAAGCCCACTTGCCTCACATCCCCGGTACCAAGAAGCTCTTGCCCAAGTGGCTGGGCCCATTCCGGATTCAGACGCGCATCAATCCCATCGCTTTCCGGCTGGATCTGCCTGTCGCCCTGCGCCAGCTGCACCCGGTCTTCCATGTTTCCTTGCTTCGCCGGTACATTCAGGGTCATTCGGTGTTGCCTCCTCCTCCTCCCCCGGTGCTTTTGGACGAGGAGCTCGAGTATGAGGTCGAGGCCCTCCTCCAGAAGACCATCGTCCGGCATGGCCGAACCCGCCAGCCCTACTACTTGGTTAAATGGCAGGGCTATGATATGGGTCACAATTCCTGGGAGCCCCTCCGCAACCTCACCCACTGTGAGGAAGCGTTGCAGCGCTTCGCCCTCCAGGCTCAGCAGGACCCTTCGTTGATTCGTCCGCCTAAGGAGGCTTTTCAGCCGCCGCTTCGGTGCCCTCCGCCCTCTTCGCGCTAGCCCTTGGCTGGTCCCCATGCTCCTCTTGAGCCCTACATTTTGTGTCTTGTTTTGCAGCCCTCGTCTCCGGCTGGATGAGCCTGTTCCCCCCTTCCCCGCTGTTCATCAGGCGGGGGTGCTTGCGGGACGCTCGATGGGTCACTCTCCTGATTTGGCTGGCGCAGCGGGATCCTTGATCCCCACCCTGCCTTCTGGGAGTGCCTGGGGGTCCTTTTCTCCCCTTTCTCTTTCTATTGCCCTTCCCTTCCTGGCCGTCCAGGGGTTGCGGCGTGCATTGGGGGCTGCTGCGACCCCTATAGGGTGCCCGCATTGTCTCTTATTGCTTGGTACGGGTTTAGAGGTAGGCGATGCAGGGTTCTCCACAGATTCTCGGAGGGGGGCTGTGCTGGACATGCCACCCCCTCCCTTGTTCCTCGCTCCTTGTTATGCCTCTTGCCCATTTTCGGGGGGGGCAGTTTCGACTGTCCTCCCCTATGTGTGTGTGCCTCTCCCGCTCCCGCCCTTCCCGGGACCCGGCTACGCCATCTTCCTGGCTCCTCGTAGTCGATGCTATTCGGGGTTCCCCTATACCGTGAGCCCCCCCTGGCCACTACGCACAGCCTTCCTCTGCGCGTTCTTGTTACCCACCTCCTTGGGTTCGGCACGTCACTGTTGCCCAATGACTTTTCACCGTTACACACCATGCTGTTTCCCTCGCGACTCCTTCCCACGCTATCCCTGGTGTTCGTCGCCCCCGCACTCTCTTCGCCCCCCGCCCTTCGGCGGGCTACTGGCGCCCCTTCCCCCCCCCGCTCACAGTACCTCCCGCTTCTCGTATCAGATTGCCCAGTCCTGCATTTCTCGGACATCCAATTGTCACGGGTCGCGACTAGGGGGGGGGGAGTGATGTACCGGTTTAGACGGTACATGGGGCAATAATACGATATCCGGTCCGATGGGACTTCGGATATCGTATTCTAACAATAATAATAATAACCCAGACCAGGGCGGTGGCCGCCAGTACTAGAGTGCTGGTGCCCGGGTGTGGTCCCAAGTACGTAGTACTTGGGATCCGGTGTTGGGTCCCGGGACTAATGGCCTTCGAGTGCCCGCACTGGGCAACCAGTTTCCCTGTCAAACAACCCCTTTGCATGCCCCCTCACCGTGGCGCGCAACAGGGTCCTCTGGAGAAAAATTTTGTAGGGCTGTACTCCCCCCCTGGGGAACATCGGCCGTCCCCGGCGATGACACCTTACTCAGCACTGACTGCTGAGTGGCCCACTGCTTCGCCGAAGAATCATATTCCCAAAATTTTGGCGAGCAGAATGCAGCCAACTTGCTCCCCAAGTCTGCAGTAGGAGTCTCTGATCCCCTCTTGAGGTCTCTGAAATAGTGCTGGAGACCGTTCAATCCCTTGTCGACAATCTGGCAGTGCTTACCAGATGTTTCACGAATGCCCTTGATAGGCTCCAGCTGTGAGCCATTTCTAAGGTACACTGTGTTTGACCGCCAATCCACCAGTGGGTTCATGATGTCCAGCCAATCTTTGCCCAAAATCAGCTGAACCCCTTCCATCATCGGTACTGCAGTCAATGATAGTCGACAGGGTACACTCCCGATACATACCAACACCCGTGGGGTTATTCCGGTGGAAACTATGGTTTCCCCGTTTGCCAACTCTAAGGCAGAATATGCTCCCACAAACTGTAAAGCTAGTCGGCAGTGAAGCCGGTCACTGATGAAAGACCTGCTCGCTCCACTGTCAATCAACGCAGGGACACTTGTCCCATTTACCACGGCGTTCAACACCAGCAGCACGTGGTCCTGCACTCCAGTGCCTGGGGCTGGCTGTCCCACAGCATCAGCAACTGGAGCGGTTTCTATCCTCTGAGCTGACACCGTAGGGGTCTCTCCCTGCTGGGCTTGAGACATTAAAGTTGTCTCCCTGGTGCCATCACCTGAAACCTTTTTCTGCTCAGCTCGCTGTGCGCGTCGGTACCGACGTCTTTCCAGCCACTTTCTCCACTGCCACTTTCTCCTCTGACGTCTTCTCTGAGCAATGCTGAGTTTTGAATTTTCTACGGTGCAGATCCTCTGGATAATCTGCCCCTGTCGCCCCCGATGATCTCCTGACTGGCCAGAGTGGAGGCCAGTCAGTTTCCCTGCCCCTGATGCAGAGAAGCATCGTTTCCATGCCCGGCTGCGTGCTGTGCAGCCACCTGGTCCTGCTGACCAGCCATCCCCTGATCGTCATGGGCAGCTACAGCTGCTGCCCGGGGCTTCCTCTAATTGCCTCTGCCCCGTCCCCTCTGTCCAGATCCGCCAGGCTGCTGTGGTACAGGCTGGCGTACCACAACTGGAGCCTGTGGAGGGACGGGTGGCTTCACAGCCTGCCCCCTTCCGTGATTACCCCCTTGTTGCACATTTTTATTTTGAGCCTGGTAGTATACAACATTAGGAGCTGGTGTCAATCCTTGTCCACCGTGCTGTCCTGGCTGCCTGCCTTGGCCTCGTCCATGGCCCTTCTGTCCACTGCTGCCCTCCGCACGTCCACTTGATCCTGGGCGCCTCGACATCTGGGCAGCCAATGCAGCGTCCCTGGCCAGTTGGAAAGCCTGGCTCAGCCTCTTAGGCTTTCCCTATGAGACAAGTACTACCTGGTCCTGGGGAAGGCCCCAGATGAACATCTTCAACACCCATGATTCATCGTAGGTATCCACCTTATCCAGCTCAGCCTCAAACCTACAGATGAAATCATGTGTGGACTCCTCTTTCCTCTGCTTGATGTTCATCAATGCAGCCATTGCAGAATCAGCCTTGTTTGTGTTTTGGAAACGGCTGATCAGCTGCTCTCCAAAGGTTTGCATATCCTTGGGGTCCTCCCACGCCTTCAGCTTTCTCTGCCACCAGGTTTGTGCAGTTCCCTGGAGCAGAGTGGAAGCATATGCAACTTGCTTCCCAGGCGATCCTCCGACCAAACGAAAGAAATTCGACACCTGACCCAGCCACACCTCCGGGTCTTCAAATGTCCTACCCGAAAAGGTTGGAGGGTCCTTTGGTTTTATTTGGACATCAAAAATCCCAGCCCCCTTGAGAGTGCGCCTCCCCGATGACTCGCTCGATGATGTCATGTCAGAACTGGGCGAATGTGCATGCCGTGACCTGTGTGATCTGGACCTCTGTCATCCTGGACGGGCAGCATGGCTGGTCTGTGCAGGTGGCATCGTCTGATCGCCAGCATCAGCAACAATCTCCACCTCCTGCTGCAAATGCGGAGGTCTGCTGTATGTAACTGCAGCTGGTGGCTCTGGGGGTCCAGGCAGAGTTTGCTGGCGGGGCTGAGAATCCTTTTGCGACTGCTCTATAGCCAGGTCCGCGGACAACTGATCGATCCTGGACAGAGCGTCATGAAGCTGTCGAGTAAGCCGCTCGACAGTCGCATCCTGTTCCCTCCTCAGCCTTTGTTCAGTATCCAAATTCCTCTACCTCTTGTGTGCCAATGCATTCTCCAGCTCTGAAAGGCGCTCAGCATTGCTGGAGACATTTCGATGCATTGACGACATAGCGGTCTCAGTCCGCCCAAACGCCTCCCTGGTCTGTCCCTCCAAATGTGAAACTGCCCTCTGAGATGTCTGGGCAGTATGCTGCACTGCTGATGCCGTCTGATCAGCCAGCACATTCATGGCATGT
>CAJHUC010002255.1:0-43352 GCA_905146915.1 Ostreobium quekettii | reverse complement strand
TAAGTATGAAAAAAAACCCAAAAATCCCAAAAAAATCCGAAAATCCGCTAATTTTTGGTTAATTTTTATCGTTTTTCGTTATTTTCCGTTAATTAATGGAAAATTAGCGGAAATTAACCTCTGTCCGCTATTAACGGATCCGGGTGGCCACCTCTAGATTGGCAGCGGGCGCCGGCGGAAGCGACCAGCTGGGAGGCGCCAATGCGCCTAGCGCACATCGGCTCCGCGGGTAGCGTGGCTAGGAGCCCGAGGGTCGCGAGACGGGGGGCATCGAATGCGCTCCCACAAGTGGCCGGAGTGGCCACCCGCAAGGGTGCAGGGTGCATACCCAGATTGGCGCCTCGCGGCCGCCCATTCGCGCCGCCCGCGGTGGCATGGAACGGGCCCCGCCTGTTACACGAATGGGCGTCCACGAGGCGTGATAGGCGCAGGAGGATGGGCGCCTCGCAAGCGCCCATTCGCGCCACCCACGGTTGTGTGGAACGGGCCCCGCCAATGGCGTGAGTGGGCGCCCGCCCGGCACGAGATGCACCGCACGATCGGTGCCTCGTTGGCGGCCAATCACCCCGCCCACCTGGCTTAAACGGGCCCTGCCGATGGTGCAAATGGGCGCCCACGAGGCACGACATGAGGGGAGGATTTGTGCCTCATGGGTAGCCATTCGTGCCACCCGCAGTTGCCAAGAATTGACCACGACGATGCCGCAAGTGGGTGCACCGCGGAGCGGGAGATGCGCCACACGATCGGCGCATCCCCGGCGCCCAAACACCCTACCCACTCTGCCTTGAGACGCGCCCCGCTTGTGGCGCGATTGGGCGCTCGCGGGCCACGAGAAGCGCCGGGGGATTGGCGCCTTGCGGGCACCCATTCCCACTACCCGCTCTGGCCTGCAATGGCCTCTGCAGGTGGGAGGAATGGGCACGGTGAGGCGCCAGGGGGGCCGACTGATTCGATTTGGCGGGGGTGCATTCCCGCCCCCCCGCGGTCGCCTGAAACGGCCCCTGCCAATGCCGGGAATGGCCGCCCATGAGGTGGCAAGGCGCACCCTGATTCACCCCTCGTGGCTGCCCATTCCCCCTGCCACGGTGGCTTAGAACGGCCCGCGCCGGTGGCATAAGTGGGCGCCCGCGGGGCCCCACGGGTACCACCGGATTGGCGCCTCACGGGCGCCCATTCCTGCCTTCCACGGTGGCGTGGAACTGCCTTCGTGGGTGGCGGCAATGGGCGCCCGAGTGGCAGGAGCTGGACGCCATCCATGACCTGCGCCTCCTCGGGGCCCATTCGCGCCGCCCGTGCCACCTTGTAATGAGCCCCAGGGGTTGGCGGGAACGGGCGCCTGGGAACCACGGGCATGTGCCATGACTCGCGCATCCGGGGTGCCAATTTCCGCATTCTGTGCCACATTAGAAGGGCACTTGGCGGTGGCGGGAGAGCGCGCCCGCGACACGCGCATTGTGCTCCCGGATTCACGTTTTCCGGGCACCCGTTCCTGCCGCCCTTGCACCATTGCAGTCGAAGCAGCTCCCCTCCTTGCACCACGCTGCGTTGCCTTGTGTGTCCGCTCCGCTCCCGGTCCTATTGGCTCCATCACTGGGGTTTGTCATAGGCGGGGCCCAATCACATTCGCGCTCGGTGGATTCGTGACTTGTGCTCGCTTGGCTTGCGCCCTGCTGCCCACTTCGCTGCCGACGCCTCGAAACCTTGCAGCGCGCCAATAGCAAGAAACGCGAATCGGCCGTGTCGGAATTTTACCCTTTGTCTGAGGGGCGCGCAGCCGGCGCCGCGAGGCTTGCCGCTGCGCGAAAAGGCCGCGTTTGAACGCCAACATGACAGTGGGCCTGTCGATGCATTGCGGGCTGCCACTGTGCTTTGGGGTGTACTGTGCGCAGGCCTGGCTTGACTGACGGCGGATTGTTTTAAATACTGCCGGGTTAACATCATTCACACCATCAAACTAGGCTTCCCATCACTTCCTACCCAACAAAAGGCCCATTGGCCGTGATATCTTTTGTTCCAAAACCAAAATCAAATTGTTGCACACCCTGTGCTGTTGCAAATGTACAAGAGAATCAACGTTTGGGTTCCACGCAGACCTTCATCATGGTGCCTATCACAATTCAATATGTTGCGTTGCTCACATGGTGAAATTGCAACCTGGGATATCAGTTCAACGTATCAGAGGTGATCACTATCACGAACATTCACAGTGGGGTATGTGCGAGCACTGCAGCATTGTCGATGAGCGCTGGTGTTGGCATCTGGTTAGCATCAGTGCATCTAGGGTTGCTGTGTGCCATTGGAACGTGTCTGACTCTCCGATCCCCGACAGCGGCCTTCCTGGAAGAAATGACGCGTTGGCAGTTGTAACATGAGGGAATCGGCGCAATTAGGTCGCATTCGCGGGCAGCCTCAATCGGGCCTCAATCTGCCAAGCGAATCCGTGATCATTCAAGAGACCAATCAGTGAACGCTCACTCATTGAATTTACGTGCCGGTGAGGTTTTATTGATCCACTCTACACTGTCGCTCAAGTGTATGGAAGAGGCAGGCAGAGCTGCCTGCCTGCCTGCCTCTCAATGCGACAGCTCTGTCACACACGTCGAGAATATGAGAGGCTTGTTGATGACAAAGATATTGTTGCAGAGGCAGTGGGCGAAGGCGCTATGGACTGTCGGGCACAGATATTGCCTAATTGAAGTTACATGTCATTCATGTAGTAGTTGTGATAGTCTTGCCATACTTGTAGACGCACTTTAGGTCCGAAATAAATACACGAAATACGTTGTGTTTTTCCGTATTTCTATTGTTGGCTGTATCTGTATTTTCCAAGCTTGGATTGGAGCACACATCCCAGCCAAAACGCATTGAACCCGATTTTCTTGCAACGTTATGTAGGTGCATGCGTGTGTGTGGGTGTGTTAAAGCCCGTCACCAAATAACAGCACTGAGGGAATGCCCACATTCAAATGATCCTTTGGCACTGAAGTTGTCAGATCTTGTCAAAGGTCGTGGGTAGATTGCTTGGGTGGCTAGAAACTCCGGGTGAGCACCGTCAACAGCTCTTACATTAGGGCTGTGCCGGTGGTTGGTCCAGGGATAGCTAAACTTGCCATGCACAGTGACGCATGCCCTGCTGACAAGTCAACATTACAACGAATTCACCTTCACCAATGTGGGTGGGAAGCTTCTTCAATTGAACCTTCGACTTGATTACAAGATGGCCACCTCTTCTTTCCCAGAACCAATCTTGCTACAAGCCATATGGGGTGCTGGTCCGATGCCCACCGGCAGCAGACAGGGCATATGCCTGTCGAGTTGCCGGCAAGCTCTGGTTGTATATCTCAGCCAGCTTGCAGTTTCACCCTGGGCACAACAGCCCCCGGCATGTACCCAGCTGCAGCCCTCCCATCGCCACATTAACCCATGCACACAACTGGTGCACAGCGAGAACTCTCCCAGTTAACTGACAAACCCCTGATAAGGTGTGCCCCACAATCAGAGTTTTTGAAATGGGAATGATTAAGATATGAGTGTCCATTACCCCGGTGGCGGGTCCCCCCTAGGCAGCCATTCTTCACCAGACTGCAATTTTCTTCCCCATTCACAAGACTTGTGTCCAAGCACGCCTTCTACAAACACCAGAAAAATTCCCAGATCACGTTTTGCCTGGCCTCCCAGCACATCGCGGGACCTTTGCTGTTCTACAGTGGTTGCCCATCTCTCGTGCACCTTCGGCGTTTGATGCTGCTTGCTGAGTGGCGCGAAAACCAGAGCGTCTTACCTCATGCAAGGGGCCCAGCTGGCGGCTTGATTGCTGTGCCTCCCTTGTCTCTGCCGCCGGCAGTGCAGCTGTCTTGCTCACAATCCCTACTCCATTCCTGACTCTCCTTGCCCTCACATCTGCTTCGTGCAGATGAGGTCTGTGGTGTATCTTCCCATGCCGCTGACCCCCTGCCCTCCACGTTTGGCTTCTGCCATTCGCAGGCCAGCCAACAACATCGCCTCTGACACCCACACCTGTGTAGGGATGCGACCTGGCCTGTCCTTGTGTAGAATGTCGCCAGGGGGGTCTGGGCTGCAGCTTTTTGGGTTGCGCTCTTGAGCTGTTGGGTGGTACTTGCCGTGAAGGCAGCGCAGGCATGCAGCGGGCAGCCATGCCTTTGTTTCGTTGTTTGCTCAGCACATGTGCTGACGTATTTACAGGAGGGTGAGTCGGCGCAGAGCACAGGGGAGGTCCCAAGGGTTGAGAAGAGTCTGGCTGGACAGTTGGATCTCCAGCCCTCCAGAGATGGCGCTGCAGAAGACTTCGCGGCGCAAGGCAGTAATTGTTGCTTCCGCTGATGGAGGGTGTAACCATTGGGCCACCCTCACTTGCCATCCCTAGCTTGGCACTGCCATCTTGGTCTGTTGAGCTGCCGTTGTAAACATTTGGGCCAAAGCATGGAAATGGAGCCCCAGGTAGGTTGCCACAGCCATCAGCAGGGAATCGATTGGAGGCACCAGTGAACTGGCCATCGTTTGGCTTCAGGTCAAACACAAAGGCACCAAATTTATCCTGTGCACCAGTGGGATGCTGTCTGGCAGTTGCAGCTGGTCGACTCAGTTGACCCTCAACACCTGGTGCCCGTGGACTTCTCTGCCACTGCAATGAGCACTGCGCTTCTTTGTCACCAGGCACACTGCTGTTCGAGGTGCGCAAGAGTGGTGAAGGCGTGGACACAGCAAGGCCCAGAGAGGGGGGACCCCATGAACTTGCGGTTGAGACAGTGGCACCTGGACAGTTGCCAAAGACATGGGATTGGGAATCCCCACAACCTGCCTGGGCAGCTTGGATTCGTCCATGGCATTGTTGTGCGCCGCCTTTTGCCATAAATTCCATGTGCTGCAAGGGTCCCAGCTGCCCTAGCATGCTGCAACGCCACTGGCCTTGCTCACATTTTTCTAGGCCGGTGCTCTTGCTGACACGATCGCTGCCACCTGGCTCGGTCCTTGAAACCTTTTACAACAGACAATGCACATATTTAGACAGAGATCTTGCAATGGGTAATGTGAATAAGAATGATCCACCAACATCTGAGAAGCCATCTGTGCCATTAATCTGCTGAGTACAAGTCATTTTCCTCTGGCTGGCAAAGCACTGACACCAACTGATCGGGGCAACTGTGCAGCTGAAGCATTTGTAGAGACAACAAGGGGAGCAAGGGAGCAATCTCTTCAAACTTGGCCCCTCACTCTCTTTCAACAATCACAAGTGAGCCATCGCTCCCATCAGGACTGCATGCCATTGCTGTGACAACATGGGCACAATACAACATAATGCCAGCAGAGCGGGAAATAAGTGTAAAGTGTGCAAGTTGCAAAACAGGGTGAGTCTTCACTAGCTCAAGTGGTCAAACTGTTCAACACTTGTTGAATCCAGGTGTTGTACATTAAATAGTGCAGCAAGGCACTACTTACAGCAGCAAAAATAGAAACACTAACCATGCTGTCATTCAAGTCTTCGCGAAGTCCATTTACACACATCCGACCCAGATTTAGATGTTTAGTCTTCCTTGAATCCACATCATATCTGCAGATTGGTGCATCCATGGCAACATGTGGCACATAATCTTGCCTACAAAACAAAGACCACTCAAATCAGCTGCAACCTGTGCTTTGGCTCTCAGTCAGCTCTGTTTTATGATGTGCCCTCACAATGGAAGATCAAGAACAAAAAATCGATGATCCTTTCAAGGGATAACAGTTGGAACAATCCGATAGTGAACAGAAATCTGCCCAAGCAATAGTTGTTGATGCTTTAATTTCTATGCTATGCATGCACCACGCTAAGCAACATCTGCGCAGTCTGCACATGTATTCAGGTGGAGATGTTCTAATCAGGGCAATTCGCACTATTGATAATAAGGTTCCTCATGTGTTCATGCATAGGAGGCCATAAACCACACAACAATCAATCAAATTTCTGACCAGCCATGGTGGCACAACGTAGTCATCGGAGAGGTTTCATACATGTTACGTAAGGTGTGACAACGACGGAAAGGCGTGTGCTGCTGGCTGCAGTAATGCAACTCGTTGCTTGGAACAGCTGGGTGGTGTAATGTGATGTTGGACTTTGTTTATGTCTGGCGAGCTCATATTATTCATTGGCGATTGTGGGACTACAGCATGTCAATAATCTCTCTATACAAATATGCTCTGGTTTGTTGAACATGAAATCTAGATTTCTGCTCTTCCAAATCTACGCCTTGCCTAAGAATCCCCAGGCAGCCACCAATTGACGAAGTGCAAAAAAAGGCGTGCAAGGCTTGCTGCTTGGACAAGCATGGTCCTGTCATTTGCACATGATGTGAGGCAATGCCAGCAAGAGGTTGTGGCTATGGTCGTGCAGTTCAGGTTTGTCCAGCAAAAGCACTAAGATGGTGTATACACAAATGGATCGCCTTGATGTTGAAGTTTGGTAGTGCTGACATCAATCTGTGGTTTGGTTGAGAGGTCTGCAAATCGAGTGGGAATTGTCTTGTGAGAAAATGCAGCTATGATGGCGATGGTTGAATTGGCAGCCTGTCTTGTCTCTGTATTTTCGTGATGTTGGTCATCTGAGTATGTGCAATGGTCAAGTCTCAAGTCAGCATGAATTGAAAGCTTTTGATATGATTTTTTGTCAAAATTTTATTATGTTAATGTGTTTCAGAATGTGTGCATTCTTGTGACTTCATTTACATGGAAATTCGCAGTTAAAGCTAGATCAACTGTGACAAGGACTGCTGTAAATGCACAAATGGTTTGGGCAACATGTTTTTTGTTATCTCATTCTACCCACACATATTGTGTAGGTTGAGCACAGGTCATTTGGGACTCACTTGGCATTGAATATCTTGGGCGTTTGTGCCTATTGCGCCCTGTATTGATGCCTTTCTTGTCCTCACATATCTTCCATGACAACGCTGATTAAAAGGTTCAAGAATCAAAAATCTCCTTGGAAAATGTTGCTTGAAACTATTGGTCATCTCCATTCTCTTATGGAACATTCTTAATGTACTTTTGCCCTAATTTGCAAACAAACTAACAATGAATCCCATAGTGACATGCACAATCTGCAACCACAATTCTTCTTCTCTTTTGTTACATCCAATGAAATTGCAACCACCCTGAGGAACTAACATTTATTGCATAACTTGCACCTCCAGGCCTTTGGTGCAACAGTGAACTGTATGTTATGGCATACTGGCATACTCTGGTCATCCCACATAGCATTGCCAATCTTATGCATTAATAGTACAGGCAGGTGGGGGCATGGCAATGCACAACTGTGACGCCCACCACGTCGCAAGTACTCAACTCATTATCTCATTTCTTGTCAATCGTTTTCTAACTTCTTTCCAATGCAATTGCCACCCAGGCTTCTCGTGTTGGGTTTGGCATCGTAGCTTTCCTTGGGCAATGATAGGACTATATAGAGCTATATTATGAATATGGGCATTATGATTGTGGTCACTTTTCTTGTCACAATTCTGTGTGCCACAGATTGAGCCGAATGTTGGATAGTGATTCTTAGTGTTTATTCCACAGGGCATCAAAGGCTCTACTACGTGTCTGACCGATCTTGCACCATTTCTTAGCCTATAGCAACATTACATCATCTTTAATATGATGGTTCCTGCATTGCTAGTTGTTAATGGCCATCCAATAGCGAATTCCTCATGATTTCCAATCTTCTTTGTTTGGGTTGCAAATTGTAACTTACATTTAACAAGGTGGTAATTGAAAGCTCTTGAGCTAGCACCACTTGTGGTGGCCTACAATTCAGTGAATAACCTGCAAAATCCATCATCAGCTGTTCATGATAGCGATGGATGGGCTGCTGAAAAAAGAGCAAGGAGAGGGAGTCTACGTCAGTGCACCCAATCGATGCAGAGCACACGATTCCAATGCGTTTGGTACATCACCATGACATGCAACACACTGATGCTAGGGGGGATGTGAAAATGTATACAATATTAAAGGCAATATGCTCAACTTCTTGGCTAAGCAATGGGCAAATGATGCAACACGAAGGTGTTGGCACGTGGTCACAACCTATTGGACAACGTTTTAGGGGGATCTGCTTGGATCGATTGGATAGAGCAATGGGCATCAATACGCAGGGCTGGCTACACAGAACTATGGGGCCAAGGAAAGTCATACTACGTGATCTGATGGTTTTTTACTTCTAGATGCAGCCTGTCCTTCCCATTTGTGATGATCTGCATTTGCCCCCGAGCTTGTTCTGCTGGTTAAAATTTTGGTACAGCGAGCCAAACGCTAGAAATGCATGGTCCTAACCCTTGTTGGATGCCAAATGTTTGGGCCGCGGTCCATGGCTTGATGGTGTTGTCAATTACTGATGACTCCTTTTGATGTAGATAGATGTTCTGAGGACAAAGATCCTAGTCTCTGTTCTGGCCATGTTCGCCAATGTAGAGCACCTTCAATCCCTCCTTTGGCAACGAATGCATCAATTTGGCAACGTTGCAACTTTCCATTCTCAATATTTTTTGAATTCCGTGGAGTTGAGCGCCTCCATCCATTCCCTTCTAGTTTGAAACACTTGTTCGTGACATCATTGTCAGCGGTGCTCATTGTGGCAATTCCGAACAACACCCATCAACCTAAATAGTGCTGTTGATTGCCGCATCTGGCATGCAAGTCTGTATCACAGACTGCTACATTTTGGTCCATATTGCAATGTGTATTTGTGACCAATTTCTAACGTTGGTATGGTAGCGAATGCTTACCGAATTGGATCTGAGGCCCAGCACAACAGCCCCTTATTTCTCATCTCAATTCAAGACCCTTGCACTTTGTCTGCCTTTTTACGACACATTGTCACCCTTTTTATGTCACCCTGATCTCTGTCATTTATTATTTCAATTTAACTTCCTTAAACCGCCACAATTAAAACACAAGCATGATTCTATGCTATCTACTTCCTCTTTCCAAGATTAAATGTCGTTTGTTTGAAAGACAAAATTGGTTACAAGGGCAGGCATAGAAAATTACAAAACGAGTTGCAAAATCGGAAACTTGGGTTCCAAAACCCTTATGTACCGATTTTCAAGAAGAAAAAGTGAGTCACGACCCCATTGAGCATTAGACGCAAGGTAAATTTTGGTCATTTTGGACCCCACATATCGAGGTTTACTAGTTAAAAGACACTTGACACAAAGTACTGTCAAATCCTCAATACGCAATGGAGATTTGAAATTTTGATAGCTTGCTCCAAACTTACAAGCATAACTTTTGGTGGAATTTCGTCGAAATATACACTGATGTCAGTGCGATGGAGAAGTACTGCCTCAAAGGCATAGACAACAGTTGATCTTGGACAGAGGAAGTATTACACAAGTTCGTTGGGCACATCTTACCAAGTGCTAAATCAATTACCAAAAGCACAAATTCATCAGATGGATGTTGCAATCAAGCTAAGCCTTGTCCTACTTGTTTAACATCAGGAGTATGTGGGAGGTTTCACTGGAAGCATTTATAAAGTGTAGCTGTGCTTATATGTGAGCTCATGATTCACAGAAATACTATGTGGCATCAGTCACTCAACTATAGCCAACAAGTTTGATTTGGTGTGGAAATAGAAATATAAAGTCCTTGGGCACAACCAAGAATTAGACCAGAAGCCAGAATACCCATTGACACCGCACCCAGTTTCCATCTTGCAGATAGTTGCACAAAACACTTGTCCAAGCATCCTCGCCAGCACATCTTTCGTAGAGAGGGTTGCAGGGCCTACATTGTCAACACCTACAATGAGTGCCATAAAGAATGATTGAACATAAAGATTCAGCCTCTCAAGGTGCGATCGGCACAATTATGGCATCTGGGCAAGCCAAACTGAGAGGCATAATTCTGCAACAGATGAGGCAAGAAACAAAAAGCATGCCAACTGACATTGGCGTAATATCTGGGCATTCAGTTACGAATGTGTGACATTGCCTGTCAATGCATGTGTATATTTCAAGCCTGAAACAAACAATGCGGCTTTAAAAACGTTCTGCAAAGACGCGCTCTTACATATTTAACAAGTATGTCGCATACTTGGACATGCACAATAGCATATGTTGTACAAATATTTCTTGCAGAAAAGGTCCATCTGAATATTCAACCTTGCAAATTCACCTCTTCGTCTAGCCTGACTCCCATGCTTTCCCAGACAAACTGGGTATGCTGGCAAGAGCAGCCATCCCAACTGTGCAACAATTGTGCCGATTGCCACTGTGTTCAGCAAAGCTTCAAACAAACCAAGGTTGAATTGAATTGAACTATTCTTATCGAAAGCTCCAACGGCAGGCGATGAGAACTAAGTCCAGAAACCATGGCTGCCTCCATCAAGCAACACAACACTGCCCTTCTGTGGTCTATGTTACTGGAATTATGGTTTGTGGCATCTGCCAAATGATTCCCTGCATGGGATGCCTTCAACACGACCCTGAACATTAGGCAGGAGGGACATTGCCAAGAGATGGCCGTCTGAAGATGACCGATGTGAATGGTCTGTTGGTTGCCAATGTCATGTTTGCTTTCGCCACTGCATACTGCACACTGCACCTGCTGCACAGATCCATATGCCCCACGATGCCACTAGGCATTGAACTTTGAGAGCTCATTAGGCCAAAGCGATCAGCATCATTGTATTTTGTGGCGAATTTGAAGACAAAGTTGGTGTAGATATGCTCTTGTGGTGCTGGAGCTTGACTGCACAGATGGTAATATGCATCGAACTTCTTTCGTTCACACATTACTCATGAATATGATTACATGCAGACATCATCCAACACAAACATCACTTTTAGGGATGAGCACAAAGTTTGCACCTGCAAGTTGTACAATGTAGCAGCTTTTTACAGCTTCCCTTGTTGCCTGCAATGCACAAAGGAACAGTTTTGTCCCAAGTAGGCAAAGGCGATCAACTAACTCCGTCTTCAGCAGCAACCAGCCTATGCCAATTGCACATCGCTCACCTGCAACGTCACCACCCATATGCTCATTTCCCTGCCTGCACACTCCCCCTATCAGCACCTTGCTGTCATCCCTGCTGCAAGGCTGCTCAGAATCCAGCACCGATTGGAAATTGAGCCTCACCCCCTGCAGTTTGGGCTTCTGTGTGCCAGTTGCATCAATTGCCGGAGCCGGGGAGGTCTGCATCGGGCTGTAGGGTGCCCCAGGCGCTGAGGGATCTGCAGGTTGGCAGCCTGCAACCCCAGGCTCCGCCACGTGTTCAACAGCGGCTACGGTTGGCAGAGCCAGGGCCTGAGCAATCTGTGCAGGAAAACGTGCTTCTGCCAGCAAGTGTGATTCATCGGCAGGCTCAATGACCTGCACTTCTGATTTGAATCTAACTGACGATCGTTTCCTTCCTGACAAGATAGGCAATATGGGCGCCGTACCAGGCCTGCTGTCCAATGTGCTAGGGTTTGACTGTGTGAGGGCCAGAGGAATGGGAATGGTGGTTTTGAAACGGGGGGTCACAGTACGGCTGCCACTGAACTGAGAGAATCTCTGAATTCCACATTCCACCTTCTCCACTGCTTCTCCTGCAAATGCAACATCAGGAAAAGCGTCAAGAACTTTGCAAGAAGGCACTTATTCGCTACGGCCCTAATATGGGCTGTTCTTTCATTTACATTGACCAGATCAGCCAGCAAATGCACATGACCAACTGTCAAGGTAGAAATACCAAGTGACACACAATATACTGCAAGTCGATGTCAAAACATCCACGCGCATGTGCTCATGGCTTCCACACTTTTTGCTTTGTTTCCACATTGACAGCAGAGGTTTTATGGTGCAGAAAGCAGAAAAAGGTCAAATGCATTCTTCAATGGTGGGATTTCCATGGCATGATTGGGAAATCCAACTTGCAAAATAGCAGGTGACAAACTCGCATTGGTGCCAATGGCATGACCCATCAACAATTCCACTACCTGTGTCCAATACCAATTTATTCGTAGGTTGAGAAAGTGCTTGAAGATGGGGTCTACAAGCTGTATCTAAGGTGGCTCGTACAGCCAGGAGGTAGAAATGAGTTAGAACGAATCGCTGCACTTCACTCAAATAAAAATGCAAACAAACGCTTAAGAGTGGCAGCCACTTTTCTGCTGCTGGAGTTCGAAATTCTAGGTTTTCCTTGTGCGGAGGAAATCACCAAATGGAGACTTGTCCATTTGCAATGAGGTTTCTTGACTGCTGTTCACTTCAACAAATTTGTGTGTTGGCTGTGAATTCTCTGAAGGTCTGTGATGAGGGCAATTTCCACAGCCATTATATGTTCAGTGCAAATAAAATTCACATGGTGTCGGAACTGTTCACTCCAAACCAAGAAACGCAATTGCTGTTCATGCTTAAGCGGTTGAACAGAATTTTACCAGCGTTCGATTTCCCCTTGAAAACCTGGTAGCTAAATAGCATGTTCTCTTTAGTCTTTCCTCTGTCCTAAATTTGAGTGACAGTTACAACAACAATTCGGTTTTTAAGATGGTCCCACAATTAGGATAGATAGGGTCGGAATCATGAAGGTCAATTCAAAACATTTGGAACCATCCTGATTCTTTACAGAACTGCACAGAAAGGCAAGTGGAACTGGTTGTGAAGTACACCTATAAAATTCAATTCCTTAGCAACATGCTTTGGTCCACAGCTTGCCTTTTCGTTTCAGCAGCCTGTAGTGCAGCACGGAGAAGGCATTGATGCCTTTAACATCGATGGTGCCCTCATATAGAGCGAAAGGGCAATGCCATGCACAGTCGACCCTCATTGGAGAATGTGCTTTTCAAGACTTCATGAAGTGGGCAAGGACGACTGGCATGATGTGCTGGAAACAAACCTCACAAGCTTGGTGCAAGACAAACATCTGACTCTACAGGAGCTTTTTGGAGCTGCGAAAATAAGCCTAAGGCCAACTGATTTTAAGCATTACTTGCGGAAACCCTGAATCATGTGAAACTGCCCAGACTCTCAATAAAAACCTGGGAATGGGAGTTTTGCTCATCTTTGGGGGTTAGGTGCTGCTCAGAGCTTTCTTGTCAAAAAAGGTTTGCAAGTGGCTGTGCACCAACGTGGCCCAGCCGCTGGTGTGAAGCCTGTCTAAAATTTGGGTGGGAAAGGGCACGATTTGGAATCGCACCCCAGTGCTCAGTGCGTTTGCTATTCTGAAACGAAGGCCTTAGGGCTTTGCATTTGTGTTTTGTACATGTCTGTGATAGTTTTATGGCCCCTCCAACTATAGTTGGCACAATGAAACCGCCATCCCACCTCCGCATAAGCTGCAAAGGACCATGAACAACTTCGAACTTGGATTTCAAGGCACACTAGGCTACCTTCGTACATCTCTGTGTCTACAACATGGCACACAGGCCAACCTGCGCCCTGTAGTTCTGGTCGCTTTGCTCAACGATGCCCCCTAAAGGCGGCCTGAATGCCTGGGCACAATATGGGGATTTTCAGAGCCAGCTGAAGATTTCCACTAGGCTGATATGTCTGACAGGTGCTGGTTCGAGGTGTAACTCCTCCTTTAGTACTTGACAGAATGGGTTAAAAATGTGTTTGCACACATTTCATACTTTCCTGTACTTGGTAATAATTTATGTGACGTTAGAGATGTTCGACCTGTTTTCTGAGGCCACAGTCCATGGTCGTCATTTGCTTGGGGGGGGAAGCAACAGTAATTCGAGCTGGTTCTCAGTTATCATAACTGTGATTCAAGGAATGCCTAACCCTCATATCGTTCGCTTGTTCCAGTTCTGCAGTATGGATGCTGTTTACTTACCACTGGGAATTCGACACCACATGGTCCCACACAAACAACAAGCTTTAATGTAGACAGACATTATTGGTGCAAGCAAGGGAGTGTAGACAAAAACCCACCAACTTACTTTCTTCAAAATCTTTCACTGCCCGCCAGCGTTGCTGAATGTCCTCCAATCCCCTGAGCCAGCACAACAATCAGCAAAGTGCTATTTTTAAAGAAGGGCAAGGGCATCGGAGAGAATGACAAGGCGCCCATGAAAACAAGGGCCTGCTATCAAAGCACAGACTGCCCCCCTCCCCCACCGGGCACCTGTCTAGATCCGTCTCTGGCTGGGCTCCTTTGCTCTTTCCTTCCATCAGTATGTTTGCTGCATCCTGCATCAAGGCACTGGGGCACCTTGAGAATGCTGATTGGGAATGTTGTGGTTGACAATGTGTACACAAAACTACGTCCTCTGTTCCAACTTTAATGACGGTCCTGATGGACATTTCAAATCAAAGTGGACTCGGAAGCAGAAACAATGCTAGATTGGTGGAGGCCAGATCAAAATCAGCTGGACCACTTTGCATTTGGGTTCATCGCCTCTAAGGTGCAAGGGCAATGTTTTGTCATGTTTATGTGACAAATGTAATCAAAAGCATCTGAGGGTTCATCCCACATATGACCAGAACTGCATACTGATGAATAGCGTGATAGCCGCCATTTTCGTCATGAAGCCATGACAAAACCTCGCAGGTTGTGTGTTTGTTTTTCAGATGCTGTCATAAAGCAATGGAGCTGGTGGTCGGAGCTGAAATCGCCACATCATTCTTTGCACAAACTCCAAAATGAGTTCAGAATGTCGCCGTGGACTTGCATGTATCAAAATGCTGCCCAAACTTCATAGCTTTATTTTGACCCATCTACATAGTTCCTTTGTCCCATATTGATTGTCGTCAATTTGAAAGAGAAATTTCGTTGTAGAACTGGCCTCTAAAATACAAAACGAGCACAGAATCAGAAAGGCTGGGTCCCAAAACCCTGAATTACCAATTTTCAACAAGAAGAAGTGAGGCCCAACCCCTGTGAGGTGAAGAGCAAGCTTTGGTCAGTTTTGAACGAAAATGTTAAGGTTTACTAGGCGGAGGACCCTTGCTATAAACTAATACCAAATCCACAAAGCTTAACAAATTGACTTGAGTTTTCGACCTTATACTCCAACCTCACATACATGATCCTGCACGAAGTTGCACTCACAACTGAAATCAGTATGCTGGAGAAATAATGCACCAATGTCATAGACGACAATTAACATGGGTCGGAGGAACTAAAGAAAATTCATGCAGTATGCAACAACAATATGTAGTATCATTTCCGATTCCGCAAACTAGACTGCAACTGAGCCTGCAACTGAGGAAGTACTTTGAAATCTTGTAAATAAAAACTCTCCATGTGCCCAATTTGCAGTCTTGGATACCTCCATGAGGCAGATAATCCTATTCTTCCCTTCCAACCCAACAATCGAGACTTGTCATTAGCGTACAGGTATGTAATGGTCATGACCTGATCATCGCATTTGCTCGGAACGCTCTTGCAGCTACACGATCAAGTTCAGAATGTTGAAACTGGAAATTTGAAATGGTTGATCACCTGGTACTTCCCCTTTGCCTCAGCATTGCTGGCTTTGCAAATCCAATAAGATGCAGAAGCAATATCCACCACAGTACCATAGCTATGGCAAGGCTCTTTAAATTCTCCTTGCCAGCACCACCGTAGGCGAGCTGATCTTGCACCTGCATATCAAAGAGCAAGTGCCTGTGGTTGTCTCACAGTTACTCAAGAATGCCAAGACTAGCAATGGCCAGGAATGTCAAACATAGTCATTAAACACATGTGCATAGCTTGATTAGTGCCAGCCAAAGTGTAGGTTTCTACTCTGGACAATTCTCTGTGGCCATGCAAAGTTGAGATCTCGTTGTTTCCCACATTTAGTCCATTACAGAGCTCGAATACTCCCACACAAGCATGTGCTGACAGGTGCAAACATTGATGCAGACATGTTGACTGCAGTATTTGAGTTGCAGAACCCTAAAGCTTCGCCCAACACAACTCAGTCATAGGAAGGATGGATGCCACATCCCAAGCCAGCACCTACCCGTGTAACTTGAACAGTTCCTGTGGAGCCGGGCAGGTGCATCCTGCAGTCCAAAGGCCCCGTTCCAATTCGGCAGGTCGATCTTGTCCTTCCGCTCCTTCCCTTTCCTGAGAGCAGACTTGTCGCCCCCGCGTCCTTCAAAGCGCTCCGCCATGGCCTCCCAATGCTAGCCGACCTGCCCGCATGGAAATCAAGATCACATTCGGGTTATGCGCATCGGATTGAACAAGGTGTGCCTTGAAAGCAGATCAATGGCAACACGTTGCGCCACCAGCGAGCGCAGCCTCCTTGAAGAAAACCTGCGCACTCCCCACCACACCCCAACACAGAGCCTCACACACCATCCCAGAAACTTCAAGCGTCCTTTCGATACAAACATTCCTCAATTGTCCACAATCCAATTTTCACGCATGTGACCACGGGCGGGGTCCCGGAATTCACTCGCGCCGATGACCGTTCGTGGTCCATCGGCGTCCTCAGCCGCCAGTCGCGCCACCTGATGGCAAGGAGAGTGTTGCTCATTCGCTGGGCCGCGTCACACGCGACATCGAAGCCCGCCGCATCCCCACGCACAGCTACAGGAGCCCCACTGGCAGGCGCCCGACTCCCGTTGGCATCGACACTGCCTCGCCTCCGCGGCGGCTGGGCTCGCTTTGGACAACCCGCGCACCGATTACAAGGCTATCACCCCACCTTTCCCGCCAAACGCACAGGAGCCAGAATGCCCAGTGCTGACACAGTTTTGAACTTGGGACGTGATTGTTAAGGGCGGATAGAATTACACTCTCCCGCGTTTCGTGGCAGCACACGACATATCGCTGTAGGTTGTTGGATCAATCCATGTTCACGGCTTCTACATTACAAGAAAAGCAAGAGATCAGCATTGTTCGTGAAGGCCAGAGTGTTCCTGCAGGGGAGTCCCAAGCAGTTCGGCAAAATGTTCGGCAAGAGGGAGAGTGTATCAGGTCATGTCCCAAATGTCCCAGAATGTGTCCCAATGTGTCCCGAAATGTCCCAAAGTGTCCCAAAGTGTTTCAGAGTGTCCCAACTATCCCATAAGATCCCCGGTTTGTTGCCCTATCTGACTTCTAGCAACGGTCATCACCATGTCAATATAAACATAATCCTCTCTCAACTATGCCCGTCGGACAGCCCTCAAAAAAAAATAAAAATAATATTTGTATATCACTGGCTTCATGCCCGCTGATCTGTATATCAGACAGTACCTAGTGGAGTTCTACGTTCGTCATCTGACATATGGGCATGATCTCCTCGACTTGACTCCCCCTGTGAGAGGAGTCAACCACACTATGGCGCCAGTGGATATGCTTTGTCACGAGCTCCAGGCCCTCTCCCCTCATCTGCCCCTCCACGCCCTTCGTCATGTAGAGAAGCGCATATGGTGGTATACTGATCCAACATTTGATGATCGTTTTCTTTCCCCTTCTTTCTTCGATCGGGAAACTGCGTTGGATCACATTCGCCATGCACGCGCTACTTCTACACCCCATGATTTATGGATCTTTACAGATGGGTCACTCCGCAATGATACACAACTTCACATAGATCATTGTGGCGCATCTGCAATCTTCTTCCATGGCAGAAACTCAGTTGGTCACTCCATTGCTGCTCGATTCACAAGGCATCATTCCAGTGCTCACGCGGAATTGATTGCCCTTTTCTTGGCTTGTTATCATGCCCCATACACCGGCACATTTAACCGGTGTACGATTGCCTGTGACTCCACGGCTGCTCTACAGGCCATTCAATGTCAACAAGGCGGCAAGGAATTAGCGGTCATTACCCGGCGTGCCTTGTTGAACCTACACGCTCAGATACCGATTGTACGTTTGTGGTGGATCCCTGGTCACATTGACATCCCTGAGCATGACCAGGCAGGTACCATTGCTCGGAATGTAGTTAACGACCATGATTTGTTTGAGGTCCTCCCTGTTCCCCATTCCCACAGAACTATCAGGACCTCTATCAGACGCTACTATGCCTCTCGTTTGGAGGTATTGTGGGATACCTCCCCACATAGCCGTCAGCTATACAATGTTATGCCTCGGTTCTCTTGATCCTTGAGTTGGACTGAGGGTCTTTCCCGCAATGATGTATCTACAGTGGCTCAATTTCTGATGGGCCACTACCCCACAAACCAGTATTTACATCGGTTCCATATTATCAATGACTCACAGTGCACATGGTATCACTCCCCCATAGATGATAGAGATCACAAACTATTCTATTGTCCCCGTTTTGCACTTCTGCGGCAGCAGCTGGCCAGTGAGATCCGTGACTTGACACGTGGACAGCATGATTGGAGTTGGGCTTATCTTTCAGGCTTGGGACGCCCATTCTTGGCTCGTTTCCTGAGGGCTTTTCGAAGGACCACTACGCATTGATTGTTTGATCCTTCCCATTGAGAGAGGCTATTGTTTGTCGAGACTGGGAAAGTTCGACGCTGGAAGTCAGACAGGGCATGGGATATGGGACACTCTTGGGACATCTTGGGACATTCTGGGATATTTGGGACATGACCTGATACATTCTCCTTCTGACTGAACATTCTGCTCTACTGCTTAGGACTCCCCTGCATGAAAGTTATGGATTCTATAAACAATGCCTGCATCTTGTTTTCCTTTTGTTTGGGATCCTACATCGGCTCCCGCTGGAAAAGGATCCTACTGAACTTTGAGAGTTGCAGGGGAGTTCCCTCATTTTTAGACATCTGTAATACATTTGGAATCAATATATATATATATATATATATATATATATATATATATAAAATATGATATATGATGCACTATATAATGCATATGTTGAATATTTTTAAGGGTATTCTCAAAGCAAAATATTGGTAATACTTTATCCGTTGCCCGATAAGAACCGTAGTACTTTGCTTGGTAGCATTTATTGTCAGTAGGCAATTGCCCGATCGAAGGAGGGTGGTTTTAAACTGGTTGACTGGGGCTATGGGTATGCAAACACCCCTACGCCGCGTTAACATAGTGCTAAAGGCCCGAGTGACTGTTGTGCAAGGTACATGAAGTCAACTATCATGTTTATGGGTTTCTGCCAACGGCGACGATGGGTGGGCTGCACCGGCGATTCAAACGGGGCAGTTTGAACCTAGGGTTTACTCAACCCCATCCCTTGGGATTTCTGGCCACCCCCTAGGACCGTGGGTCAGTCAAAGTACGGTATTCCGAGGTGCCGCGGGCGAGGGCGCCCTCGAGTTTGGCGGGCTTTGGCGGGGCGGCGGAGGGCGGCTATTTAGGCAGCCCCTCGGTCCCCCTCCTTATCTTGTTTCGCTTCGCACCACTGCGTTATCACACCCCGAAGGCACCGAGTGCCTTGTCCCTCCGGCTACGGCCGAGCTCTTTCTATGAACCGTTCTCTGGCCGAGCAGTGGTTGCATGACCAAGCGGTTCGGTTCAACGACGGTCCGCCTATAGCTTCTATCGACGAGGTCTGGCTGTCCGATCCCCGGCTCCTCCCACAGGCGGTGACCAACCCGGTTGTCGGGCCCCCGGGAGTCCGCTTCCCCGAGTGGTTCGACGTCTGCCGCACCTCCGAAGGCAGGCAACTCACGCTGGCCCTGGGAACCAACTCCGGTTACTTCCAGGAGTACCAAAACTGGGCCCCCTACGTTGCGTGGCAGTTCAACCTGACTGCTGCACCGATCGACTTTGTGGCCCACCCCGCTTTCCCGCCGGAATTCCAGGAGGCCCTCCTTCCATACGTCCATGCCAAAATGACCATCATGTCGTGCCTTCAGAGCCTGATTCGCCTCCAGCAAGTCCATGGCGAGCAGAAGGGCACCTCCCTCGACGGGTTGTGGAAGGCACTTCAGACCAACGTGCGCTTGGGCTAGAGGTGGCCCCATCTGTCCGTCCCCAACAAAATTTGTTTGGCTCCGTTAAAATTCTGTACAATCAACAGAATTTATGAGGGAGCCACAGAGAAAAAAAGCGTTTTACAGAAACGGGTAGGGCCATACTGACGTCAGCATAGACAACTACAGAAATCCACACAGCCTTACAGAATGAAACCAAGTGTTACAGAATTCGCGCCGCCGTCTACGGATGATAGGCACCCGCAACAGAACCGCTGTCCGGACCACAAAGGTCGACAGAATTCCATAAAAAATCGATAGCAATCGCTGCCAGGAAGGGCCCGCACTTATGATTTATAGTATGTTGTGATGGTGTGTTCTGTGTGTGTGCTGCCTCCAGCCAAGTACTGGCAGCGATCACTGCCGGGAAGGGCCCGCACTTATGATTTATAGTACGCCGGGATGATGTGTTCTGTGTGTGTGCTGCCTCCAGCCAAGTACCGGCAGCGATCGCTGCTGGGAAGGGCCAGCACTTATGATTTATAGTACGCCGTGATAATGTGTTCTGTGTGAGTGCTGCCTCCAGCCAAGTACTGGCAGCGATCGCTGCCGGGAAGGGTCCGCACTTATGATTCATAGTATGCCGGGATGATGTGTTCTGTGTGTGTGCTGCCTCCAGCCAAGTACCGGCAGCGATCGCTGCTGGGAAGGGCCAGCACTTATGATTTATAGTACGCCGTGATAATGTGTTTTGTGTGTGTGCTGCCTCCAGCCAAGTACTGGCAGCGATTCGATACGCCTCTATTCGCGACAAGCTTCCAGAATCTCAAAGTCCATGACGGATGGCAACGGAATGCCAGGAAAGGCAACGGAAAAAAACATCTTTACAGAAATTGGTGGCTGCAAACACCCCCTTGACGGACAGCTCCAGAGCCAGAAAACTGGAAGCTGACGTGGCATGAACGGCAACAGAAAACCGGCCCCGGCAAAATAACAGAAAAGTGACGGACGGATTTTTTGTCTTGAAAAAAAATACGGACAGAAAATAACAGAAAAAAAGCTGAGCGGCCACGTCTAGCTTGGGCGTAGTGCATCGCCGATTCTAGGACCCATTGAACAACGAGCCCCCTCGAGCACATTCGCAAGGAGGTCCTCAATCAGTAGCTCAAGTTGGCGACGAAGTCCGCGGCAGCTCATCATCAGGCGCAACTCAACTGCCAAGCTCCCGCGACCCCACACCCCCGGTGGTCCTTCCTCCAGTGCCAAGCATCCGCGCGCCAAACCCAAGACGTCCGGCACCCCGCCCGCGCCTCCCAAGCCAACCGCCTAGAGGCGCCACCCTACGCCCAACTCCAGGGCCGTCTCGCGGCATGGCGACGCATCAGCGCCCCCTCCCGAGTCTTTCAATGGATCCATATGGGAGCGCCTCTCCAATGGGGCCCGTCCGCCCCCCTTCGATCAAGGCGAGTACCCGCTGAGGACCCTAGCGGAATGGCAAGCCTGGGGGGAGCTGCGGGACAAGTACCTCAGACGGGGGTGATCATCCGGACAGAGCCTTCTTCCAACGCCCGGATTTCGCGCGCCTTTTTGGTGGCCAAGCCAGCAGAGAACGGGAAAACCAAGTACCGTTTGGTCATCGACCTTCGGCGGGTCAATCGCCACCTCAAGAAGGCCGGTCTCCGCTATGAACGGCTGAAGGGTTTTGGGCTTCTCTTATGAAAGGATGCCTTTCTGATGGGATTCGATGTCAAGAATGCATACCATCTAGACGTGGCCGCTCAGCTTTTTTTCTGTTATTTTACTTCTGTAATTTTTTCGAACACAAACAATCCGTCCGTCCATTTTCTGTCACTTCGCCAGGGCCGGGTTTCCGTAGCCGTTCATACCATGTCAGCTTTCAATTTTCTGGCTGTGGAGCTGTCCGTCAAGGGGGTGTTTGTAGCCAGCGGTTTGTGTAAAAGCGCTTTTTTTTCTGCTGCCTTTCCTGGCGTTCTGTTGCCATCCGTTAGGGAGTTTGAGATTCCGGTAGTGTTCCGTTCGTCAGCGGCAGTTTCTATTGGAGGCAATTTTTTCCAAGCGGATTTTTTCTCTGTGTCCAACAATCTTTACCTCCAGATTCGGGCCACGGCACTGATATAACGAGTTCCAATATTTTAACATGTTTAAACAACATATGTCTACCTATTTGCAGTCCACGCCATCATAAATAAATATGCATGAACAAATAAATATACATAAATGCTGCCTCGGCTGGTACTCCTTGCTAGACAGGGGATGCAACCCGCTGTTCTTTCCCGACCATCCCTTGCAAACGCTAGACTACTATCATTAACAGGCGATCCCCCGCTGCTTTTTCCTGGCCAACCCACAGCTGGTACTCCTTGCAAAAGCTAGACTACTGTTATTAACACACCCTGGGCCCCACGGCAATCCCCCACTGCTTTTCCCCAGCCAGGCCACGGCTGGTACTCCAGCCGAGCAGAACAGCAATCCCCCCCCGCCCCGCCTTGACACGATCTCGGACAAGCACAACCACCCATGCACACTGCAAACCCGGCGACAGTGGCTTTTCCCCAGCCAGGCCAGGGCCGGTACTCCAGCAGAGCAAAACAACAATTCCTCGGCCCCACCTCGACACAATCTTGGAGAAGCAGCAGCCACCCATGCACACTGCGAGCCCGGCAACAGTGGCTTTTTCCTAGCCAAGCCACGGCTGGTACTCCAACCAAGCATAACAGCAATCCCCCCCGCCCTGCCCTAACACAATCTCCCCCCCGCCCTGCCCTAACACAATCTCAGACAAGCAGCAGCTACCCATGCACACTGTGAACCCGGGGACAATTGCTTTTTCCCAGCCAGGCCACGGCCGGTACTCCAGTCAAGCAGAACAACAAAACCCCCCCGCCCCGCCCTGACACGATCTCGGACAAGCAGCAACGGCCCGTAGACACCGCGAGCCCTAGCAACAGCAGCTCTTTCCCGGCCAAGCCACGGCCGGTACTCCAGCCGAGCAGAACAGCAATCCCCCCCCGCCCTGCCCCGCCCTGACACAATCTCGGACAAGCAACAACTACCTATGCACACCGTGAGCCCGGTGACCGCGGCTTTTTCCTGGCCAAGCCACAGCCGGTACTCCAGCCGAGCAGAATAGCAATCCCCCCCTGCCCCGCCCTGACAGGATCTTGAACAAGCAGCAGCCGCCCATGGACACCGCAAGCCTTGGCAATAGCTGCTTTTTCCTGGCCAAGCCACGGCCTATACTCCAGCCGAGCAGAACAACAAACCCCTGCCTCACCCCAACACGATCTCGGAGAAGCAACAACTGCCCGTGCACACCACGAGCTTAGCAACGCAGGCTTTTTCCCGGCCAAGCCGCGGCCGGTACTCCAGCCAAGCAGAACAACAACCCCCCGCCCCACCCCGCCATCACCACTCACCTGAGGGTACCGAATCGGTACTACCGATGCCATGGGGGCAATTGGCGGCGGGCAGCCCTGACGCAGCATTTCACATACCCCAGGGGCATCACATCACATGCCAGCCAATCGAATATACTGGGCTTGGGAATGCTTTGGGCGTACATTCTGCCTGCGTGACGGACAACAATGATTTGAAGGGGCATGTTGTGAATATTTGACCATAGGGGACCTTGGGACACAACATGTAGCTATCGGGTCTCGGTGCACTAGGGTGAAGTGGGTAGAGATTGTGTTCTCTCGGTTCCTTGGGGTATTGAGACATGGCCATGGGGGCCTGAGGGATTGTCTTTATGCGCTAAGGGATTTCTGGGATATTCATTACTTTCTTGTGGAGTTAAAATGGGCCAACCAAATTAAGAAGGTAATTGAACAATCTGGCATAAATATGGAGTATTGTACTATTGTATCAATCTATTTTCGGGTTCCTCGCCTGTCTCACCCGCCTAGGCAGGTCCTGGGCGCACCCTGCGGCGCCACCCTCTTGGGGGTGCGCTGCGGGTGCGTAACAGGGCACATGGATGTGCCACGGGGGCGAGCAGTGTGCATTGCCAAATCCATCAAAGGCCCAGGCAATCGCACCCCACGTCCGCCATGCATACTCGTTGCACACTAAATCAGGCATATGGCCGTCCAGTCCGGGAACGGGACCTGCTTTGCGGCGATTATCCATCACCTTTGCCAAAGTACAGGCGTCCATACTTGCTTCCGTAAACTTTGATGGAATTCTGTCGAGCTCTGTGGTCCGGTCAGCAGTTCCGTTGTGGGGGCATGTCATCTGTGGGTTGCAGCGCGGATTCCGCATAACCACATGTTACGTTCCATTCTAGAAGGTTGTGTGGATTTCTGTAGCCGTCTATGCTGACGTTAGTATGGCCCCGCCAGTTTCTGTTAGACACTTTTTCTCTCTGTGGCCTGCTCACGGATTCTGACGATTGTACGGAATTTTAACGGAGCCAACCAAATTTCTGTTGTGGACGGACAGAGGGGGCCACCTCTAATACCATCATATTCGGATGCGCGCCGATCAGGAACATTTCTTGCAATTTCGAATGGGTGGGGAAATTTTCGCTTGTAGGGCATTGCCCTTTGGCCTTTCTTTGGCCCCTTTTTATTTCACTCATGTCATGCTCGTTGTGGTCCGTTTCTTAAGGACCCCCTCTACATGCACTCGGGTTGGAACTCAATTTCGATTTGGCCGTTTAGCGGGAAATGACTCCATCTTCCAGTACTACCTTAAGTACTTGCGGGAGGTCCCCGCATTGATTTTGGCTTATTTAGATGATTTCATTGTGGTCATGTCTGATCCGGTTCGTTTGCAGGAATGGCCCTGTTTAGTACAACAAGTTTTTCAGGCTCTTGGGATCGAGTTCAAGTATTCAAAATGTCAGTGGGATCCGGTGCAATGAAAAAAACATTTGGGAGTGATCATTGACACTACCTGGTGACAATTTTTGGTGCCACCGGACAAGGCAGCTGCCATTGCCTCTAGGGCTCGTGCCCTACTCTAGTCGGGAGTGGTAGTGGCACGGAACTGGCTCAATTCTGTGGGTCTGTCATTTCGCTATACTTGACCTTTCCGCTGACCTGCTTTTTCTTGATGAGTCTTTATGCTATGTTGCGGGGAAAGCGTTCTTGGCAGGATCGCCTTTCTTTGACCCCCCAAGCCCGCTTGGATCTTTTGGCTTGGACAAACCTTTCTTGGCTAGCAGACCGAGCTCTCCACCTAGCTTCTTTGATTTTGATTGGCACCCTTGCGACGGATGCTAGTCTCACGGGTTGGGGAGCGACTTTTCAGCCTTTGGGTCAGGTGGAACCAATGCTTGTGCGGGGATTTTTGATCGGGAGCTTATTCACACAAGTGTTCGTGAAATGCAAGCTGTGAACTTGGCTCTACTCAGTTTCTTTCCTCACTGCTACTCTGGGACGACTTCCCGGTGGGTGCATTTGCTGGTGGACAACTAGGTGGTCTTGCGTTGTCTTCTTTCCATGGCTACCAAGGCAGCTAGTCTCTTGAGGCCCTTGCGTTAGCTGAGGGCGGTGTGTACGGCGCGCCGGATTCTCCTGGAGCCGGAGTACATCCCTTCCGCCGAGAATGTACTGCCGGACCAGCTTTCCTATATACGGACCTCGGAGGGCTACCGCCTTCATCTGCGCATATTCCGGGAGGTCGCCCGCCGCTTCGGGGCCTGTTTTGTGGACCGATTCGCATCCGCCCAGTTGTACCCAGTTCAACACTAAGTACTGGGATGTCGGTACGGCAGAAGTGGATGCATTCCAGCAGGACTGGAGTGGCACCAAGTCTTGGTGCAATCCCCCGTGGAGCATCCTCGCGAGGCTCGTGTCCTTCCTCGCCTTACGACCGGAGCTAGAGGCGGTGGTGCTACCGCCGGACTGGCCGAACGCGGTGTGGTTTTGCCCACTCCGAGCGATCGCCCGGGCGGATTTGTTCATTCCCCGCCAGGCCGACCTCTTTCTCCCCGGCGACCCGAGTCTCCCGGCCTCTCTTCCCCCCCCCCGCGGTGGAATCTGCGGGCGTTCCATGTGTGCCTGCGGCCACGGACGCCGCGCCATCTGAGACCGAATTGGAGGAAGGTGTGACCCCGCCCGAGGCCCCGCCCTCTTCGCCGGGGGACCAACCGTTGGATGCCTTCCCGTTGGAGCCAGTGGCGGAGGATGATCCGCTGTACGGCACCGACTTGCCAAGTCCAATGGACGGATTGCTCCGCAATGACCGCTGCTGGATAGAGCACCAATTCCTGGCGTCCTACACGGAGGCCACTCGGCAGACTCTACAAGCCAAGTTCCTACACTTCCAGCGCTTTTGCGAGGCGCACGACCTGGTCGCGCTTCCCACGCGGCGGGCCTCAATCTACCGTTACATCCGTTTTCTGCGGGAGGAGGGAAAGGTGGGCGTGCAGTCGCTGCCCCAGTACCTGGCCACAATTTCGGTGATGCATCACGTCGCAGGCCATCTCGGCTTCTCCGCCTTCGACCCGGTCACCCGCATTCTCACCCGCGCTTGGCGTTGGGCGGCACTGGCCCCCGTGCAGCATCGCCGGCCGGTCCCCATCTCGTTGCTCCTCCGTATCTTGGACGTCGGCCCGACCACCGAGGACGCGCCCACCCTTCGGGCGGCGTGCGCGGCCCACCTGGACTATATTTTCTTCAACCGGGCCCAGTCAGGCCATTATATTCTGGTGGACGACATTCTCATCGATGCGGAGGTCATTGTCTTCTGGGAGCGCCAGACCAAGCTACGCCCCGGCGAGGCGCCCCAGTCGTGCTACCGTTCATGGCCTTCCCGGGGCGCCCCGGAGGTCGTCGACCTTTTGCGCTGTTCGATGACATTCCTCGATCAAGCCTGGGCGCAAACGGATCAACCACTGCGCCATTTCTACCGCCTTCCTAGCGACGCCACCCCGTGGCCTCTTGGTTCTTGTCCCTGCTCACGCACTTTCCGGACCTCGCCCACGAGCCCTTCACGCATCATGGCCTGCGCGGTGGGGGCGCTTCCAGCTGCTTCGCCTTGGAGGTTGTGGAGCGGCGCATCCGGGATTGGGGTGGGTGGAAGTCCGACGCATTGTGGTCCTACATCAATATTTTTCGTTTCCCTACGGAGTGGGATTTCGGCTTTTTGCTTGGATGACCATCACCGCCCGCGACCTGCATGAGTAGTTCGGGCACATCTTCTGCCCCAGAGGGGCCTCGAGTTCCCGTAGAGTGACTGGGCAAGTTTAATGGACGGGAACCTTGGGAATGTGACATTGACGGTTATTTGTAATTATTGTCATGGGGGTACATGACGGGGTGGACTCAGGAGACCGGTAAGGCAGAAATGAAGTTAACTATCCTGTTAATGGGTTTTTGCCAAGGGCGACGATGGGTGGGCTGCACCGGCGATTCAAACGAGGCAGTTTGAACCTAGGGTTTTCTCAACCCCGTCCCTTGGGATTTCTGGCCACCCCCTAGTACCGTGGGTCAGTCAAAGTACGGTATTCCAAGGTGCCGCCGGCGAGGGCGCCCTCGAGTTTGGCGGGCTTTGGCGGGGTGGCAGAGGGCGGCTATTTAGGCAGCCCCTCGGTCCCCCTCCTTATCTTGTTTCGCACCCAACCCTCCCACCCTAGAGAGTGGAGTTCATGTTAGTTGTGGGATGGAGAGGGAGTTGAGGGAGCGAGGTACGGGAAAGGGAGCTGACTCATGGGGAGTCACTCACTGAGTGGCGTTGAAGTACTAGCAAAGCGAATGGGCAAGTTTAATGGACGGGAACCTCGGGAATGTGACATTGACGGTTGTTTGTAATTATTGTCATGGTGGTGCATGACGGGGTTGGCTGAGGAGACCGGTAAGGCAGAAACGAAGGGTCTCTGGGCTGCGAACACCGCACGGCACAATGTCTTGCTGCCCAGGGGCAGAAATGGCCCGGCAAGCTTGAGCATTCACATCCCAACATTCTGATTGTCGTGGATGTGGGAGCCAACCTTACAGCATGGCTGTTGAAGCCTTCGCAAGTGGGGAAGCGGCATGGCGAAGTTGAGAATTAACTCGCTCGTTCGTAGATCTAGAGCCAAGGTGGCGTTTTCGTGTGCCCCGGCACCCAGCACCCACATTACTTCAAGAGCCATCAGCATTGTCCTTGCCCAATTGTTTGGCAGTCTCTGAATTACTCTCAAACAAGATTTGATCTTGGTCAACGTCCATAGCATCAAACGGTGGCAGGAACACGCCCATACTATGCCCCTTGTCAACAATGGTTCGAGGTGGCACAACAACCCATTCGTACCAAAGGCTACACAAGCGAACCATTTCTGAATCGCCATCGGGATGGACTTCTCCACAGATCCCATCACACCCAGAGCACTTGTGTATAGTGTAGCGAGGCGGTTGGGGGGTGTCGTGGGTCAATTTGCACTTTTTGCCTTCGACGCAAGGGATGGCGGCGCCCCCCACATGCTCAAACTGCTTGTAGCCACGTATTTCTAGTACTTTAGGTCGTACCACCAGTTATGGCCGATTTCTGCCTTACCGGTCTCCTTCAACCCCCCCCCGTGTTCCCCACACGACAATACATTACAACACTCATAGTTTGGTGTCCATCACCTCACTAAAACAAGACCCGATTGGCGACCCACTTGAAATGTGCCCTCGCTTCGCATAGTACTTAATGCCACTCTGATGGTGACTCAACTCAGAGTCAGTCCCTCTTCTCTCGTACTCAACTCCCTCTCCATCCCACAGCTAACCGAACTCACTCTATTAGGGCGGGCCGGGCGGGTGCGAAACAAGATAAAGGGGGGCGCCACAGGTCGCGCCTAAAATAGCCGCTCCCACTTGCCGCCAAACTCCCCGCCAAACCCAAGGGCCAGCTTGACCGGTCCCCTTGGCTGCGCCCAAGGTACAAGGATCAACCCCACCGCCCTTGGATGCGTCGGGCAGTACTGACCCCGAGTACAGGGGTGGCAGAAACCGGCTGATGGATGGCCCAAACTGTCCCAAAGGGCGGAACGGCCCGACCTGGCCGTCGCGCGCCCACCCAATCGTCGTCCTAGGCAGAAACTCATTAACAGGATAGTTAATTCTATTTCTGCCTTACCGGTCTCCTTCAACCCCCCCCCGTGTTCCCCACACGATAATACATTACAACACTCACAGTTTGGTGTCCATCACCTCACTAAAACAAGACCCGATTGGCGACCCACTTGAAATGTGCCCATTCACACTGGGGCACGGTGCAGCTCCTCCGGAGCGAAGGCGTGGTCATGCCTTGGTCACTCTTGGGCCGATGACGCCCCGCCGGGGCAGAAAAGATGCCCGTATTGGGCGTGCAGGTCGCGGGCCGTAATCGTCATCCAGCCAAACAGCCGGTAGTCCCACTCGGACGGGAGGCGGTACACATCGATGTACTTCCAAATGACGTTGCTCCTCCACTCGCCCCACGCGCGGATGCGCCCCTCCGGCACCTCCAGCGAGTAGCAGGCGCTGGCGCCACCCGCACGAAGGCCGTGATGATCGAAGTGCTCGGGCGGCGGGGAGGGTAGGGCGCGGAGGAGGACCGGGAACCAGCTGGAGACGGTCGGCGCCGACGGATCGGCCTCCCCCGGCAAGGTGTAGAAATGGCGCGGGGAAGCACCGGCGTCCGCCCACGCCTTGTCGCGGGCCGCAGACCAGCGAAGAAAAAGATCCACCACCGCGGGTGCTCCGCTGGAAGGCCAGGAGCGGCAGCGCACCCGCGGGTCCGTGGAGGCGCAAAGCTTGGTTCGCCGCTCGCGAAAGACCAGCAGGCCATTCTCGAGGCGAAGGTCCTCGAGTAAGATCAGGTGGCCGCTTTGCGCCCGATTGAAAAAGATGAAATCCAGCGTTGCCGAACAGGCCGCCCGTAGGAGGCGAAGGTCCGCCGTAGCCATGCCGAGCGCCAGGATGGCGAGCATCACCGAGGTAGACACCGGACGATGCGAATGCGCCGGCTCCGGGGCATCGCGCCTCCACGCCCGGGTGAGCCGGCGGGTGACGGCATCGAAGGCCGAAAAGTTAATGTGGCCCATGGATTGGTGCACCATGGAGATGGCCGCCAGATACTGGGGTAGACTCCGCACTCCCACGCGTCCTTCCTCCCGCAAAAACCGAATGTAGCGGTAGACGGACGACGGCCTGGCCGGTAACGCCACGAGGTCGTGGTTCGCGCAGAAAGCGGCGAACTTGTCGAATTTGGAATGCATGGCGCGCCGCGTAGACTCCGTGTAAGAGGCCAGGAATTGGCCGCGCATCCAGGAGCGATCCGACGCCGAAAGACCGTCCACATCGCAACCGAAGAGGGGGTGGTCGGGCGGCATGGCCTCCTCCGGGAGGGGGTCCACCACCGGCGACCCTGGGGCGGATCGCGGCGTCACCTCACTGGAGGCGGTGTCCGACTCCGCGGCTGCACGTGGAACGCCCTCAGATTCCACCTCGGGGGAGGCAGATCGGCCGGAAGAGGGGGATCCCCCGGAAGGAACATATTCGGCCGACGGGGAATGGCCATCTCCCGCGAGGCTATCCGGCAGAGCTGCGGGAACCAAATGGCGGAGGGCCAATCGGGGGCCAACACCACCGCTTCCACCTCCACGTGCTGCGTCAAGAAGGCCGTGAGGCGCGGGAGAAGAGACCAAGGCGGGTTGGCCCAATTGGTCTCGCCCGTCCAAATCTGCCGGAAGGCATCCACTCCGTCCGACTCCGGCTCGTGATGAAGCGAGTTGAAGCGGGGACAAAGGGAATTCCGTTGGGAAGCAAAACGGTCGATTGTCCGCCGCCCGAACGCCCTTGTAATCGCCTTGAAAATGGAAGGATTGAGGCGATAGTCCTCCCCACCCCGGAGCCGCGACAATTGGTCGGGAATGGTGTTGTCCTTGGACGGAATGTATTCCGGATCGAGGAGCAGCGAGCGGGCCGAACAGATCCTCTGCAGTTGGCGTAGAGGGCCCCGCAGCTGGGCGGAATTGGTCGTCATGCTGCGGATGCAAAAAAGAACCACCTGCGAATCCACGAGCAGGCGGACCCGCGCCGAGATCGAGGGAGAAGCGGGCGGAAAAAAGGCCCGAATGGCCAGCGCCACCGCCTGCATTTCACGCACATTGATGTGCGTCAACGATCGATCAAAGAAGCCTCTGGCCAGCCGCGGCTGATCGGCATGCGGTGCGGTGAACGTCGCGCCCCAGCCCGTCAAGGAAGCGTCCGTAGCCAAGGTGCCCGCAAACGGCACGGCATCGGGATTGAGGGGCCGGCCATCACAGCGGTGCAGATTGCTCCACGCCTCCAGATCGAGGCACGCTTGCGGGGTGAGCGGTAGACGATCCCGCCAAGAGCGCTTAGTCCGGAGCACCGCATAAAGGCTTTGAAGGAAGAACCGAGCAAGGGGGAAGGCCAAATAAACGGAAATGGCCAACCCACAAAAACGGGCCAGGTCGCGAGCCACCACCCAGCGCCGGGCCCTAAGAAACCGGGCTTTGTCGGCAATGGTTGCCACCTTATCCCGTGGAACGAAAAAACGACACGAGGTGGTGTCCACCACCACCCCCAGGTGCCGCTTGACCTGGACGGGTTCCCATTGGCACTTGCTGTCTTTGAAGCGAATACCCAAGGCCCCAAAAATCTCCTTAACTAATTGGGACCATTCCCGTAATTTTCGGGGGTCACTCATGGCAGCCAAAAAATCGTCCAGGTAAGCCAGGATAATGGCGGGGTCATCAACCGTATAACGCACATAATAACGGAAGATTGAATCATTCCCCGCAAGACTGCCAAAACGGAACTTGCGCGCCGCTTTGGCACTTGAACCCGGAGATCGAAGGAAACGGGTAACTACCAACATAAAATGAGTGAAAAAGTAAGGCGATAAAGAGAGCCCAAAGGGGAGGGCCCGGCAAGCAAAGACCTCACCGCCCATTCGAAATTGCAAAAAACACTCATCAGCCAAGCGCATCCTCAAATGATGGTAGGCATCCTTAATATCAAATCCGACTAAAAAATCGTCCCGTCGCAACAGCTGCCCAAAATCCCGCAGCTTCTCATACCGCAAACCCATCTTGCGAAGGTGCCGATTGACTCGGCGAAGATCGACACACAAGCGGTACTTCATCACCCCGTTTTCGCGCGCTTTCTCCACCAGAAACGCCCGCGAAATGCGCGAGTCGGGACCCGGGTCTACCTTGACAATTGCTCCCGACGCCAAATATTCCTCGCGGAGGGCCGTCCAGCCCGCTTGCTCCTCCGCCGAACGGATCGGGTATTCCCCCTGCTCGAAAGGCGGGGGAGGGCCCTGCGGTCCCCACTGCAGGGGGACGCCCGAATGGATCCATCGCAACACGTGCGATGGCGCTCCAATCCTCCGCCATGCCGAGAGGCGCCCGCGGGTGCGGTTGTACGGGAAGTCAATCAGGCGTCCGGAGGAGGACGCGCCGCTTGAGGAGGATTGCGGCGCTTGCCCCTCTTGGCCGACTGGCCGCTCGAATGGGGAGGAGGATCGCCGCTCCCCGCCTTGGATGCCCGGTTGGCCGCGGCCGCCTTGGTCGCGAGCTTGACCTCCTGGGTGAGGAGCTCCTTGCGAATGGCGCTCAGCGTCCCGTCGATGGTGTCGGTGGTGAAGCCGCCTTCGGGCTCGCTGAGCCAGATCTGGGCCTGCAGCGCCCGCCAGGTTCCCTCGAGCCCGGTGCCGCGATGCTTCGCGTGCACTTGATGGAGGCGCAGCTGGTCAACCTGCCGCTCGGTAATGGCCACCGAGGCGTAGACGTACGGCAAGAGGAGTTCGCGGATCGAAGGCGGTAGACTTGGATGGGCGACCAGGTCCACGAAGGCCGCCGTGTAGTCAAACTGCCACGCTACCCACGGCGCCCAGCTCGCGTACTCCTGGAAGTAACCGGAGTTGGGTCCCAAGGCCGCGGCGACGGTCTGTCCTTGGCCGGTCTCCCGTACGTCGAACCAGGCCGGGAAAGCCATAAAGTCCGGCCTGGCGACTCGGTTGTTGACTGAGCGGGGGAGTAAGCGGGGGTCGGAAACCCACGTGACCTCGATAGGACGGTCAGGGAGGCGCTGGTTGAAGCGAAGCGCCTGTGCCCGCAGCCACTGTTCGGCAGGGCTGGGGTTCATACAGAAAGGACTCGGCGCAAAGGCCTGAAGGTCGAACCACTCTGTGGTTCCGGGTTGTCCAAAGTGTTGGCGCGAAGCGAAACAAGATAAAGGGGGGCGCCACGGGTCGCGCCTAAAATAGCCGCTCCCACTTGCCGCCAAACTCCCCGCCAAACCCAAGGGCCAGCTTGACCGGTCCCCTTGGCTGCGCCCAAGGTACAAGGATCAACCCCACCGCCCTTGGATGCGTCGGGCAGTACCAACCCCGAGTACAGGGGTGACAGAAACCGGCTGATGGATGGCCCAAACTGTCCCAAAGGGCGGAACGGCCCGACCTGGCCGTCGCGCGCCCACCCAATCGTCGTCCTAGGCAGAAACTCATTAACAGGATAGTTAATTCTATTTTTACCGGCCTTGTTGACAGTTTGTTTGACCGTTTATTGGTTTTATTCAGGGCAGCCTTAAAGAGGCCACCCCACTGTACTGCCATGTCCTTGCACATGTGAACAGTTCCCGCCTGGCGACCCCCAAGTGTCCAAGCCGTTGTGTCCTCCATGTCGCTCAGAGCTCTGGAGATTAGGTACACTTTTCTCTTTCACTGCCGTGCCCACAATCCTCGCAGACTCGATTGACTCCAACGTATACCATAATGGTACACATCAAAGACAATCGTGTATGTTTTTTGACACAGCTGTGCAAAAGCACTCTTGCTTCCATTGTTGATGCCAACTGACGACATAATGTCTTTCAATGTATTTTCGTCGGCAGCCAGTTCTAGCAAATTAGGAATTGATGGACTCTGGATTTTGTTTGCTTTGTACATTAGTTGTCAATGAACAAATCATGGACACAGCCTTGCCCGGGCAAAATAGGAAGCCGGCGGCTGCCTCCTTGCCTCGTTAGGCCAAATTTAATGACGATGATGACAATGTTGGATGGCCACGACGCGGAGTGTGCACCCGTTTTGGCGCTGTCAGGTCGAACGTGCTATTTGCACTCACAACACGTCGACGCTGCGTTGCCTCGTTTTCAGACTTCAGGGCTGACATGTGGCAAGTTTTAGGAGTTACTGGCACCATTTTTCGCATGTTGACGAACAGTTCCCCGGTGTTTCTTCCGATCGAGCATGCGCTCGGTGGGCGACAACACCCGCCTCCGAACAGACACGCAGGGTCTCGTTGACTAGCTCACGTAACTCCTTGCCTCCGTTCGACGACAGATACCGCGAAATATTCAACTCTTCCGCATAGTAATACAACGCTTGGCCTCTTACTGCAGAGCAATAATAAAACGTAATGGTGCGGAGAAAGCGTAGAGCAACCCCAACCGCAACGCTTAGGTCTTTGGACTGCTCGTGGCGTCTAGCGGCCCCAGATGTATGAGTTGTTTGGCGGAAAACCGGCTTTGAGGTCATGCTAGCTCAGCAGAGTCGCCATTCCGGTAAGGGCCATGATGCAGGGCCCCCATGATGACGGCCTGTCAAAAAATTGCGGAGCAAAAATAGTAACGGTGGAATTTTCTGATGCGGAAGGGTTGAATATTTCACAGCAATCGCTGAGCAACCATGCCACGACGAAGGGCCGTCGTCCATCGGGTGTACAATGCCCTAAAATACCAACAAGCGCCCCTGCCTGCAGAACAGTCCAACAAACTGCTGATGCACCTCCACATTCGGTGGACCAATTCGACGACGTTTGGCTTGACCAGCAGCCTTGGTTCAATGCCAGCGATTTCAAGCCACTAATTCTATTTTGGCATCATTGATTTCAGCCCTGTCCACATAGCACCCTGAGACGGCCTCAGTCGCATTCCATACCGCCATACATAATGACCAAGCGAAAATATCACAAACTGCAGCCTTGTTGCATGCAAGTTTTGAAGCACACCATTACAACCCTATGTGCTGTCTGTCATTGCCACAAAACCTGGATGACGGCACTGACGAACTTCTACTCCAGAAAATGTGTGGTCAATAACCATCTCCATTTGCGTATGCGTGACACTCACCACCCTTTGTAGCTGAAAGCTGATGACCTGCAAACTTGTCTTACCTTTGTTTTCTTGACAGTGGTTGCCCATTGCATTCCAATGAGGGTCACAATGAACCCATCGATAGAATTGAAGACCATGGTAAGGCTCTTGCCGATTCACTGAACTATACTCGCAATAAATCCATGAAGAACTGGCCGCATGGATCTGAAATGTGATGGCGAGCGCGGCAACATCTCAACAACGAACAGTGTGTGGCAAACCTGCATTCTTAAACTCTTGTCAGGCTTGCCAAAGTACACATCTGCAGACTTGCCTACTGCACAATAGCCGCTGCTGCTGCTTGTGTTTGCCAGTCGCAGTGCAGACCACAGTTTCAGATGCACACCTAGATCCCATCACTGTGTCTTGCCATCTTTTGCACTTTGCTCTGCCTTCTTCAGCAGCTCTGCACAAAAAGCGAATGCAACGACTGAGCAGCAAGAACCGACTTGCAGGCAACCTCCATGACCTGCTTGCATGCAACGCAAATAAACCTGTCTCGTTGCCATGTGAGATATCATACCATACAAGTGCTCCAACCGCACACTCCAGAGGCACCACCATGGCAGGTGAAGGTATCCACCATGATTGAAATCGCCAAGAACTGACAAATAACTGCCCTTCTACATGCCAAATCATGCACAGCATAGTGCATGCAGAGGTACAGCAACAAGAGCAAAAACTTGTTCAACAACAACTTGTTGAACATTCACAGCCTGTAAATGTTGTTGGCTACCTGTCAGCCTCTGTTTCGATTCCTCCTGAGTAGTCTTGAAGAACACATTGCCACTACGGAAATACACTGCCTGCACAATGACACAGCTTGTGAAGAAGATAGTACAACAGATTAAGCAGACCTAAATATGACAGGCATTGCTGTCACCCCTGCAAGGCCATGACAATACTCCATCAAAATTGCTGATTCCTTAGACGCTGTTGCTTTCATTCACTATCAGAATCCAGGTCCACATGGTACAGCGAGTTCACAGGTGGGAATATCTCAGATTTCTACCCGCATGAGAAAAACAAGCATATTTAGGATTATCTTCTGCAACCATCCTGTGCATTGCACACTGCAGGTGCAACTTCAGACAAGTCTCAGAGCACCTTTACCGGCCGGTGCTATTGCACCGGCAGAGCTAACCAGGAATAGTTCTCATTGGCTGCCGTGCCACCTTACTAAGGCGGCGTTTGCTGAATAGCACCAGTGCTATTGCTCCGCTGCACACACCCGCAATGGTGGGTGCGCTTCCTATGCTGAATAGCATCATGGCAGCACTACAATGTTCTACATGAATACCACCGGGTGCTACTTTGGGGCGCTATTTGGCCTCGAGCGGTGCTATTCGGGCCAAGAATAGCACCGCTTGGCGCCGAATAGCATCGGCGGTGCTATTGGGGCACTATTGCTCCTCAACCATTGATGATGTTTTTTTGACATGCGGTGCTCTTTGCTTAGCCGAATAGCACCGCAGGGACAATAGCACCCACCGATAAAGATGCTCTCACAATGCACTAAGTCCAGAAATTTGGAAACGTGGGACCAATGCCTCTGCCCCGATTCACAGGGCAGCAGCTCCCACTGCCAATTTTGTTGTACTTGGTGTTTCAGTTAATGAACACAGTTCAGTACTGCAACTCACCCGACCCTTCTTCAAACTGGCCAGCTCTGCCAGACCTGTCTCCAACACTTGATTCTGCAAGACAAACTTACGCATGAACATGAGCTTGCTTTCAGATTGTTGAGTAAAAACACAATGGTGGAGAAAAATGCTCTGACAAAAGTCAACAAGCCTCCTCATGGGTGTTGCAACACATTTCGCTCAACCACCCTTTGGCATTGGTGGAGGAAGAAGCAACATCAGCAGTGACTTCTGCATTGGCTTATCAGTTTGCAGGATTTGTAGAGACAACTCTCTTGGTGTGCATTACACATGAATGGAACCACTTGTCTATGCAGTCTCCACTCTCTTCTATTTCAGTAGACTGGGAGTAGCATTATGTGAGACAATCCAAACACACCGTGCAGGTCAACAGGTGCCCATTATTGAAATTTATACGCGAATTTAACAATAGCCACCGTTGTCTTGCGGGGTAGCAGCAATGTTGTGTCCATGAGGCAGATGCATGAGAATCTAGAAAGTCAACCAATGCTATCTGAGCCATATAGGCTTCCCAGCTGGGGCTTGGGATTGATTTCCAGGGAATATGTGTGCCTGGCACTTCCTGAAGGGCAGAAAACTGTCCAACAGGCTTGTCGCACTGATGTATGACAACATGAACCCCACAGTTCCATAGTCCGTCGCATTTGAATGCCTAGAAGCCAAAAAATTGGTTCGTAACCGGGAATCTGTTCTGTATTTGGGTCTCCAGCTGGAAGTTATACAGATTACATGCACGGCATTACTTGTGCAGGCTTATGCTCATCATTGCTTGAAGGTGCAAGGGCAGCTGTTTGTAATATTCTGCAATTGGAATCAAAGTCTTCACAGACTGATGCACTTACACAGAGACAACAATTTACTGCCAATTCCAGGAAATCCGGCCGCCAAACAGGCACTAGAAAGCAGCAATACACAGACACCTGCCTGTGACATCACTGCGGCCACACCAGCGGCGTGGGCTGGTCGCCCTTCACAAAAAGCTGCAATTTAGGACGCATGACAACAGTCCGTCAGCAACAGGGAACAGCTAAGCTATATGTGCAACTCAAAACGCGAAAGGATACAGCTCACCTCACCACACACGCGCTTATCCCAAGCCGAGCCCCCAAGCCGCCACGCGGATCCAACTGCCGCGCCCCAGCCCTTTGTCCAGGTTTATCCCTGCCAGCGGAACCGGCGAAACGATGTCCGTGGAGTGCGGAGCGTCAGAATGGATCAGTGCCTACTTTGATGAGAGTGCTGACTCAGCGCTTGGCATTCGGTACTCATCGCCTGCACAGCCGGTTCTGAATGGGCTGACCCCGACGGCTATGCACCGCTTGGGTCCGGTGCGCCTTTCCCGCGCCTTGGCGAGGGCGGCGTCCGGCCACCTCAGCGCCGCTTCGGACATTCTGCACAGCATTGCAGCTGCTCCGGCGATCGGGCGGTGGTTTTCAGGAGAATCTGGCAGCCAATGGGATGCGGCCGTGCGAGACATCCGCAGCTGGCTGCCCCGCAGGGGCAGCGCTCGGGTGGGGCCCAGGCCCCCGGCGCCGAAACGTCTGCCGGTAGCTAGGACGGCCTACGGAGTGAGATGGGTTGATGAATACAGGTGTGTGTGCAGCCCATCTGGCGTTGATGCGGCCTGACTGCGCAATCCATTTCAGAACATTTTCCCAAAGTATGACAAACATTGCCATTTCGCCAGCCAGCCGGCAACGGCCATGATTCCATCTGCATAGTTTTTTTGATATATTCGACGCTTTCCCCACAATTTGTGTCCATGATATGGTGGTGGATTATGGCACAACCGAGTTTGGCAACTCAGCCAGGGGCGAATGATTAGATGCTGCCACAGGATCTGGCAGCAAAGAATTGTGAAACGAAAATAAAAACGATCACTGGGTGTCTCATAAAGAGTCCTGCTGAGAATAATGGCCCCAACGTGTTGATTTCTTTGTGTTAAAATGAATGACTCATGGGGTTGGCGAGGATTTGGTTGTTGCACCCATGGTATATCCATGAGTTTTCAATGATTCAGTGAATGTCACATAGGCATTGCGGACACAAATAAGACGTGTATCAACAGCCTACCTCCTAATTCACGTTCCACTGGTTTCAGCAGAGCGTGATGCTCCACAAGTTTTCCTTTGCAATGGCAGTGCATCTGATGATCGTGAAGGGGAGATGTAGTAAATTGAAATCTTGCACAATCCTGTTGTTTCAAAACAGAAGCGTTCAGTGTTGCTTCAATGCTGTTGCCATCATGACCATCCTCCTGACAGTGTTGCATTTGCAGGAGGCCCCATTCAGTTTCAGCGTGTAGTTGTCCAAAGTCCTCAGGACAGGGCCTGTTGCTCGGCAGTCACGGTGCATGTCAATACTTGATATGACCCCTGATGTTGTCTTCAGTATAGTGGTAGAAAGGCAGCCCAGCCACCCCATTTGCCTGGGATTGCAGTAGTCACACAAACTGCATACATTCTCTGCAACACACTGCCTGATGTTGTGCAGGCTGGGTATGTGGAGTAGCGCTGCCTATGCACAAACAGCCTTGTCAAATAAGGCAGCTTCACTCATGTGCATTCAAGAATATGCCTTCTAAAACTGGGCAACCCAACAGCCATGAATGATCCAGTGTCTGCAATCCCATATAATAATAAACAATATATACCCATAAATAATAATGTTACAACGATTTTTTGCCCTGCTTGTGTGCCAGTTGGATGGAGGATGTGCAAAGCAGCGAGGTGGTGGCACATTTAAAAGCAGAAACTGAGTATGCTGAGCAGACACTGGATAAGGCTTATGCACTTTGGAGGGAGCTGAAACAGGAGTTGGAAGAAATGCACAATGCCAATGAGGTGACTGCCCCCTGCTGAGAACTTTTGTGGAGGTGGTTGCTTCAAGTATTTGGGTGCATTTGTCAGAGAATCACAAAGCCCTTGCATCTTAATGGTAAATTCGAGCTTGTGAAAATAAAATTAATGCTCGCATCTTTGGATGGAGCAAACTCTCAAATGTTTGTTCTCTTGGCATGGCAAGGCCAGGTACTCTGTCAAAGCTGACAGATTCATGGAATGATTGAATGCCTGTGGAGGATATTTTTCTTGTTGGCAATTGCCACAACAAGGCCAAACACTTCCATAGCACCTTTGGTGGGAAGCAGAGTTCATTCTCTTCTATTCATATTTGTTATTGCTGCTGTTATCCTAATTCATCAATCAATATGTTCAATAAATTCGTGATGCTGCACAGTTAGTCTTTTGGCAGAATTTCTGGCAGTGAATTCCTCGATTGCATTTGCCTATACAGAATGGAACAGCCCCTTGCCCCTTGGAAGATGATGGTAGTCTTGTACACATACCTATCATCTGTCTTCCAGCTGTTTGTGTCTTCATACGCAATCCAGAAGATTTGTCACCAAGGGCGTTTTCTTGTAGTGATATGTTGTGCGATGGCTGGTTGGCAATGCAGATTGAAGTCCCCGAGCATTGGGGACCATACGAATATTGGGTAAGGCAACGGCCTGGAACAGTAGGACAGCAGTTTGTGCGGTGCCATGTGAGCAAAGGGATGGAGATAGAGATTCTTCTGGATACAATTGAGCTGGAACAACAAGGGATTGCCTGTGGTATGTGGTGGAAGTTATTTGATTGTGTTACCATGTATGTCAGTGTCCTTGTGCCTCGCAGGTGATGCCAAGCAATTGTGCATCCGATGTGTCTTTTGCTTCCATTTGGGACCTGTACAGTGGCATTGCGGTATGTATGTTTGTGTGGATAGTTGTGTCTCTTATGCCTTGACGTCTAGTTCAAGCACCTAGTGAGATCCATGTGGGGACCCTTTGCAGGTTTGAGAATTGAAACAATGTGACGTTCAGATAAGTATTGTGCAGAATTCTATGAGACGAAGTGTTTCTCGTTGGCACTGATGTATCTTTGTTGCAAAGGCACGACAATGGCCAGGTTTTAGGCCTTGTGAGCAGTGGTAATCATTGACCAACAAAGGCATTATTCTGAACAAGAGCATGAATACGGGGTGCAACTGGACCAACTTCCTGCTGAACTGGAACAAGAACTTGAAATTGCAATTCAGAGTGGATTTGCTTGTGATCCTGCGAACATCTTTAAGTGAATAGGTTCCCGCAGTTTGTTTTTGGGGCACACTGATGCCTGGACAAGGAACGAAACTTCACAGCACGTGCATGTCCATGGCTAATACATTAACAGAGTACATATGCTCACGGGCACTGCATGACACACACGCCATGGTGGTGCACAGTTTCACAGAATGGCACTTCCGGTTCTATGGGAATTGGTTTGTGCTGGTTGTAGTGGAATTGTGGTGTGCCCACTTGATTGAGCTGCACACTGATTGATTAGATGTTCTGTGGATGCAAACTTATTTGCGGTTCAAAGGTGGGCCACTGCTGAGCTGAGGATTAGTCAACAAGATGGATTGCTGTGTTTGTGCAGCGGCGCCAGCAATGAAGCTTTCTGGCAACCACCGCCTGGTTGCATGGACTGCAGAGAAGGAGCGGGGCTCTGAGAACTATTGGGTGTACATTAAGGAGGCGGCCACAGGTCTGTGGTCACATAGGCAACCATCAATTAGATGTGGGCATATTGAATAGCAATATCTAGTTGTGTTCCATCGATAGCCGTACAGCGCAATTTTACTTTCCATATCAGCATTGCCAGTGTACCATTAGCAACAATCCAGTCGAGTGTGATCTGCATTTTGAAGTTCAGTTCCCAAGGTCAAACCATGCCTGAACATTTGAAGACAGCTTGAAAATGTGGGGATACAGAAAAGTTGTTCAACAGCCACCAGTAGTGGCGCCTACACATTTTGTGGGCCCTTGGATAATGTTCTGACCTTTGAGTTGTCATCATTGCTGAATTAGTATAATGTGCTTCTGTCCTGGGCTCGTTTTCAGCACTCCAACTTGTAGTCCACCGTGTCCCATCAATTCAGATGACTTCCGATTGTGGAAGGGAACCAAGAGAACTGAGAGCAGGTGCATGCCAGCGGCCGCAGTGTCAGTTCTTTGAACAAATCCTCCTGGGGGTAAATGTGCCTCTGTTGGAGCAGTGTGACACTTCCACAAGCTGTAATCTGCCACCATCGACTTAAACATGCAAGGGGAGTGCTTTGCCTTCAAGATAAATGTACACAAATGATCACTGCAATTTTGTTGATTTTGCAGATCGGATCTTTCTTGACGAGGTCATCGGGGGCAGCGTTGCAGGAATGGAATTCTCTTCTGATGGCCAATACCTGCTATATTGCCTGCGTGATGATACCATTCGACCATTCAAGGCAGGTAGCTTAATCCTCTGTGGTGTGCCTAACATGTATTCAATAAAATGCTTGCCCATGTTCCTTGGACTCTTTGGCAGCTCATGCGGTATTGGGCCTGGCGAATTTTAATGTTCTGCATGTGCACAATGCTGCGCAGCTCGATGCACTAGCAATTCAAGGTTTTGATGCGTGACCTTACTGGCATGTTGCTAAATGTCGAATGCGTCATAGACCGGCTTAGCTCAGTCAGCGACATTCAACAGGGAACTGGATGTTCGAGGTGGTACAGCATGTTATAGCAGTGCATTGCTTTTGTAGCACTTACCAGAAGTACTCTCCGTTGCATCACAGTTGGAGTATCTCCTTTTGCAGCTGCTCTTTTGGTTCCAAACGCACTATATTTGCCTTTGAGGGTCTCGGCTTTTGGCTGAACAGAATGATTCCAGTTCCAGCTCAAATCCAGTGCATGATCAATTAGATTTTGTGAATGAGTACAGGCAATGTGGTGCCATGCTTGTACTGCAGCAGCATAACCTGATGCATGCTGAGCAGCTCAATTTGCGTTAGAAGTATTTAGCTGCTCGCAGCAGTGAGAACATTGCTGGAGGATTGGCACCAGTCTGAGGGAATTTGGTACCGCCATCCCAGGTGATGCTGCACCGAATGGGCACTCCTGTTGCCGAGGACAAATGCATTTATGTGGAGCACGATCCGCAGTTTTTCGTTCATGTGTCTCGCACCAAAGACTGGAGCCATTTTACTGTGACGGCGACCTCCAAAATGTCCTCAGAGGTGCGTTTGCCCACCATGATTTTCGTGCAGCACTTGCAACGACGTTTGTGAAAATCATCAATTCCTGAAGCATCGGTTTTCCCAGGATTTCAGTCGAGTTATGTGCATAATTCAAGATGGGAATTGTGTGATTCATTAGTGCATTCGTGGGGCACTTAAGTGCCTAAGCTTAGGGCATTCAGGCATATGCCATGATAGCACTTTGAAATCCTCAAAGCAGTGCATAGATTTTTGCTGAATGCGGGTCCCTGCTTGCCATGTCATTGACAAGCTGACCAGTTGAATGGCAGTGTGTGGGGAAGCCAAGGCCTGGCGTTTGCCATGTTTACACTCAGGTGCATCTGCTCAAGTGTGCCAGTCTGCCTGATGCATGCCTCAAATGCGTGCAACCTCGTGCGCACGGTGTTCAATACTATGCTGAACACTTTGATGGTCGCCTGTACATGCTGACGAAAACGCCATCATCGACCAACTTTGTGATTGTCACTGCACCTGCTGACAGTCCTGGTCGGCACAACTGGAGGCAGCATGCTGCAGGGCGGCCAGGGGTCCAGATTGCAGATATGGAGATGTTCAATGGCAGGTAGACACATTCCTATAACATGTAAACGATGCCTTAGAACTGTCATTCTTGAGAACTGATTTACTTGAATATTGCATATTGATGCTTTGTAGTAGTGCTTGCACATTGCTTGTGCAATTTGTTGAGTGGAAACATTCTTACACTCACACGACT
>CAJHUC010002254.1:0-66391 GCA_905146915.1 Ostreobium quekettii | reverse complement strand
CCACCCCGGGCTCGTGCGTGCAGACGAAGTAGCAGTCGCGCGCCCTCGGCGGATTGTCTTCGCTGAAAAACCGGACGATTGCCTCAACCTCGGCACTGAAAATGGGATTCAAGGTCTCGCAATTCGAGCCGGTCACCACGACGGACAAATCGGACTTCTTCAGGATGGCGCACGTCTCGATTCCACGCCCTTCCTTTGCCGCGTCGCGCGCCAGGGGGAGGAGCTTCTTCTCGGAGACCGCGAGGACCGCGTCCACGAGGGTCTCGGTGGCGGAGAGGGACGCGGGCACTGGGCCCCCGGGCCCGGGGGAGGCGCCCGGGCCCGCCGCCGGCGAAGCCTTGGACTGGTCGGCGCCCATGGCGGAGGTTCCCGGGGGCGGAGATTTCTTGGGAGGCCGGACAGAGTTGTCTGGGGTTTGGCGAGATGGGTTTGGACACGATGCTGAGGGGATAGGGCGGGATCTGGGATGCGGGCCACCCGTGGCCCGACAGGACCTTGGGCTGGCGTGGGAGGGCGGTGCTTGGGGGCCGCGCTTCACTTTGTTCATGTTGTGCATTAGACTTCAATGATCAGACATTAGTGCAGTGCTGCTTTGCTGGGGCAAAATAGGAAGCTGACAGCTATCTCGTTGCCTTGCTACGCAAAAACGAATGATGAGGACGATGACTAAACTTTAATCCCAATACCCATTCCCATTCCCATAACCAGCTTGTGCATTTGCACGTTTCGATGCACATCAACTCAGTGGTTGGATTGTGGCACTAACTTAGGGTTCTCGTGAACACGCATCATGGACACTTCTTTGGTCGGGCGAAACAGGACTCTCAAGGCTGCCTCCTCGCCACGATATGCAAGAAGTCCTGATGGTGATGATGATGACGACTAAATATTGCAGAATTCAAAGGCAGGGATTTTGTTATAGTATCGGGGCCGCGGGATACTTACTCAACATGTCAAACGCGCCTCGGTCTTTTAGAAGAGTGTGTGACCCACCCATTCAAAGGACTGACCCCTTGTGGTGCCGTTCGATTTGCCCAAAATGAGCGGCATTCTGCACGCCACTTTTGCCTCAAGGACAAAATCGACGTTTGCTTCAACGACCGGAGCTGTTCAGTGCTTTGGTGTTTTGGTGCCGCCAGCTGCCGAAGATACGGTGCTTTCAGTGACAGGGACGGGACTCCAGACCAGTCATTGGAGCAGCGATTGGATGCTAGTTGATCTGCACGAGCTGATAGAGGAGGGGTGGTGCGACTGATGCAGGCACAAGAGTGGAGGTTGCAGCAGTCACTGCTCTAAACTCCACCGCTGAGCAATAGCAGGGTCCATTTGGTGCTTGGGGAAGAGGGGGACCCTTTGCGACTTTTGGCACAAGCCGCCACATGAGACCGCTGGGACCGCGGTCCCAGACCCCTGTGAATCAAATTTTCTGTCCTGTCCCCAAAGCAGCACTTGGGAGTACGGTGCAGCTGGCCACATCCTGTCGACGGTTGTGCGGTGCACGAGCTTTACAATGGACACGTTGGTAGTGGCAGCTTCCAAGGTTGAAACTCATGGCAAGTCCGCTGCTGAGCGGGGCACCGTGGCAGCAATTTAGACGCACTGAGCGCTGTTCATGGTGTCGTAATTCACAGATGGCGTGTGTGGACAGGGTTCAGTGACTGTGCCCATCCAATGGGGTGTTTGATGGGTTGTTCGAATGAGCACGTGAACGTCGTCAACACCACCAGCACGGCGCACCCCTACCCATCAGTTTGCCCTAATACTACCTAATACGCCCTGAAACTACCTAATACGCCCTGATACGTCCTATGCGCCCAGTCTGGGCACAGCTGGGGCTTGGGATTGCCTGGGGAACAACAAAACACCCACACCACATCTGGATATCAGGATGAAGTGCCGCGCTGCATTTACGTTAAGGACGTTGATTGATCGAAAGTCCATTCAGTGCACAGGAGAGGGGCATCTCCATGCCTGCTGACATAGGCACCGAAGCGTCCTCGTTGACAGTGCTGAATGTGTCGTGTTCGTCACAACTCGACCCAAAGTACTGCGACAGCAACAACCCTGTCCCATGGGTTGCTACTTGCCAGCAACGAACGGAAAACAGACGGGCATCCATGGGTAGCGGCGCCGAAAACTGCCGAAAGCTGGCAGCAAATCAGCCACAGCGGCAGCAGCTGTTGGCACGCCCCAAGCTCAAACGCCAGCACCGGCTGATTTCCCCCCACCTTTCAAGGAAAGCCAGCAGCCGGGAGCAGCAAGCAATCGGGGGGATTCGTCAGCCCGACTCACATCGCGCCACTCGATTTCGAGAATTCTTACAACCCAGGGACCACCATCCCGTCGCCGGCCGGAAGGGCACGGCCGCAGAAACTCCGGCACAACCTCGCCACAACAGCGCGTCCGCAGAAGCCCGCACCGAGCACCTCCCTGCACTGCTGTCCTCGCCCCTTCCGTCCACACACCCCTGTCGTCGACTTGCATACGTGCCTGTGCCAAGGCCTCCCGCACAGCTGCATGGCAAGATGCCCCTTCTCAGCCCCCAGAGAGAAGTCTCTCTCCGAAATTCGACCCCGCCTTCTATTCAGTCCGCGTGTTCCCCTCGCATGCCGCTCGTGTGCCAAAACACGCTGCACCCACCCGCATGGGTGCCCGCCCAAAGAACCTCCGCTGTGGAACTGTCCTAGAAACCTCCGCTGGCATGACCGCAGAAAAAGAGCAGCGACCCTTCGCAAGCCCAAGAAAGGAGCCGCTGTGATCTGGCTGCGACAAAGCGCCCACACTCGATGCTACGCCCCTCCGTCCCCAGCACGGACGCCACATGATGTCCAATCTACGCAGCAGCCAAGGGATAACCTTGCTGTCCACGCTGCTCTCAGCCCCCAATCGATACAACAAACAATTCAAAACATGGAGATTCCCCTTGGGCACTTTCCGATCGGGATCAGCACACAGGCGTGCGCAGCCCTCATCAGTCATTCTGCCAGGCCTTCCCAAATAGGGAATTCCCACCTTTCCTAAATTCCCATCCAGCCCATGCTGCTCGGCTCCCCGCCAGGCCCCCAATAGTACAACGGCCTCATTTGCCAGCACATCCACAAGCCCCTAGGACCTTTTCCGTCCCGAATCGAATCCTCGTCCGCTGGAAATCTGCATCCGGAATCGGCACGTCGAATCGACATATTCTTGCCATGTTTTGATCCCTACATCTGTGCACCTCTATTCTTGCCCGTGGCCACGGCACATGCAAACCCTGTGGAGGCACAGCGACCAGCGCCAGCACCCCTCTCTTTCCCGATGCTGTCCAGGCAGGAACAGTCTGGCACCCGTCTGGCCCGGCCATTTGTAAGGCCACCTCGCGCCTTGCAGTGTGGCCCATCCGTGTGAGCCTCATGCCACGAGATACATAGAGTCAATAAATAACAGCTGCACATGACGGAAGCCATTGACAACTCATGGGTAGAAGCAAATGTGTACAACCTGCCCAACATACATTCTGTCACACGTGGTAAGTACTGGTCCGCACACAGTCAATAGAAGGCCCCCATCCCGTTCAGCAGCACCTTGCGCGCGGCCCTCGACAATAGAGCTACAGGATGTGTACACAGAGTTCGGAATGAATGGTCCAAATTCCCCATCCCTAGGTCTGCCTTCTCCTCCCCAGCCCCGAGCCACCCCAAACCCCCTCTAGTATGAGCACATGCACCTATGGGAAAATGAACAGGGCACCAGCCACTGCACAGTCCGCCGCTGGCTCGGCCCTAGCTATATCTGGTGCACGCATTCTCCGACAGCTGCCTACAGGGCGCCTGCCTCCACGATCTTGGACTCGAGATACTGCAAACGACAGAGTGCGAGGTGCGGGGCGTGCGTCCGTCACACATAGTCCAAGGGGCTAAGCCCACCCTGGCAAGCCCTGGACCACATCCGAAGCAGAGGCAAAGGCCGTCCCAGGGCTTTGTCGCAGATGTGCCCCATGCCGGCATCCATGGGAACACAGGCCCAAACCCGAGCAAGCCATGGCCACCCACGGGCCCAGTCCGCGGCGCACATCTGCCAGCCCAGCTCCAGCCTCGCCCCGCTGACACAAACCGGCCAGCTTCAATGAGGTGAGCACAGAGACACACATGGGGGCAGTGTCACCGGGCCAGGGCGCGTCCAAGGTGTCCACTGTCAGTGGCCCCTTTGCCTGGTCACGCTGAGAGGCCTGCTTGGCTGGCCGTCGCCAGAGTTTGCGGCCGCCTTCTGACCTGCGACCGCCTCCAGCTGCTGCCAGCTCCTGAACCTGTCCTCGGTCTCGCTCTGCCTGTGGTGGAGCTGCTGCTGGTGCAGCTGCAGGCACTGTTCGTACAGCTGCTCGTCCATGTCCTGGAGCATCTTGCGCACGTTGCACGTGAGGGTGTGCACCGAGGGGTTCCAGTGGCCCCGGGCGTTGTCCTCCAGAGGGGGGAGGATGATGGGCACCAGCACCGTGCGGAACTGGTTCAAGAGGTTGTTTATGCACTCGTTGTTCAGGAACAGGAGCAGCGAGCGCTCCGCCACCTGGCACCCGCATGGGACACAACTTAGGCTTCCCATGCTCCAATGGAACACAGGTTCACAGGTCGAATGGATCACTTGTAGGGTATAGCAGGCTGTGGCTGTGGCCCAGGCTCAGCGGAAGCGGAGGGCAAAAGCATGCTGAGTTTCTCAGAGCATTCGAATAGCCCATGCATCTTGCAGACATTGAAGCAAATAGAAACAATACAGGAAAGAGCAGAGGAGATGAAGAAATTGCAAGGATGACAAATAGGGATAAGATGAAATCAAAAATATGCTTGCAACTACCATCATGGCAGCACAAGGCGGTCAACCTTCCATAGCCGCAACCTGCGCTCTTTAAAGGCTCTCTGCGCTACCAATAGAGCAATGGTGTCCTTGCGCACACTCTTCACATTTCACCTCTCATACTCCGATAAGAATCTTCACGATATTATATGTATAATTCATGATATTCTTCAGTCATCATATTCTCCTCTCAAGCAATTTTTCGTGACAGGTCGACACAGCAAAAGCGGGTTTCATGCATCACCTGGAAGTGCGAGCTGCTTATGCACTTCGCCAGCTGCCTGAAGAGGGGCACCATCACGCGCTGAAACTCTGCAGGCTGGGTCAGCTCCAGCAGTTCTTCCAGCTCTTCCAGGTACAGCACTTCCTTTTGGCTGTTGGTGACCGGCCAGTACTTCAGGAGGCACTGGTGGACTGACTCTGCCAGGGCGTAGTCCTTTTCCACAAACTGCAGCAGTCGCACCGCGAAACTCACCACAGAGGGGTATGACACAGCTGTCTGCAGAAACATATTTCTCCACAGATTCCTTTAACATTTCATCAACAGACTATATGAAGCTATTTTATCCTTATGTAATATGGGTAAACTTGAGATGGCCAGAAATCGTAGTGTCCTGTGCAAGATTCTATATCAAGATACCCATGGCCTAGCATGACCACCTAATTGGTACATTCTCCTTCTGAAAGATGCTTGCACCTCTTGTCAGTTTCCAACGCTGCTTTTGTGATGTGTTGTCTACAACCTTTCGCACAACACATAGCTCCCAGTACAGAACAATAGAACAGATGAAGGGAAGGTGTCGACAGGGTCAACATAATTGGTGGCAGCACTACTGGCAGTGTGCACAACAGTGCATGTATCTAGGTAGTATTGTGACATACGCCGTTGAGTTTGATTCAACGTTGTGGGGTTGCCGGTGTCCTGTTTGTTGCCCCCGTTGGTTGCTGGAACAAGGAATAAGACTACAACAATAGCGCAGCTTTGACTTATGCCTTCCGCTTTGATGGGGCTGCCCTGCTGGAGTCTGTTGGTAAGTATTGTCAATGAGCCTAGAGGCCCACCACTTTGCCCAAATCTGTGGCAGTGGCTCTGGGACTGCAACAAAAGCCATTCTTGAACACACAATGCACAGTAAATGCACAATGTACTGAACGCACAGCTGGTAACCCTCAACATCCCACAACAGGTGAAAAGGCCGTGCTTTCTCATATGCCTTCCTGCCCCTCCTTTTGTATTGGGGGGGGGACTGATCCAACAACGTTGCTTGAGTACCAATCTTGCCTTCATCGAGTCTGAGTACACATTTTCAAACGTATTATCTTCCTGGCATTACATCAACTTGCACTTACCTGTGAGGTGGGACACGGCAGCATCCCTTGTATTAGAATAGGTCAGCACCTCATTCTTACCAGTGCGCTGCAATGCTTTGCAGCAAAACAACTGCGACATTTTCTTGTTTTGTAACCAAAACGACTCTTGACCAGCACGCGGCAGTCAGCTTACACATTGCCGATGGCATGACCTACCTGTGTAACGCAGTATGACAACTGCGAGTGGTACATTGACAAGCACTTGGGCTTGTGAAGCGGCATCAGTGCCTTGGTAAGGAACACCTGCCACGTGTGCAAACAGGTGTTGAGACCCACTGATTGGGAGCAAATATTGGTTGAGATGTCCGTTGATGCCAAACATACCGGCACAAGTACCAACGGCAGTGATTGGTCACATTTCGAACCACAGTTTTTGTAAAACAACAGATCAAATCAACATCAGACGATGTAATAAATACAGCACAGATATAGCAATCTCACAAATGTGATCACTGTGGGTTGGCACTCTTTTAGTGCTGCAGTTCCTTGCAGAAGTCGCATGGTTCTTGGTAGCTGGTGCACCCACAATTCCACATCTAAAGAGCCAAATGGTCTCCACTTCCAGCAAAGTCCCCACAGCATCTATTCAACACAAAAGCAGTACAACACATAATCCGCCACTGAATTCATATGGGCTGCGGGGCCTCTGTTTGCCTGCTTCTCAAAGGGCAATCAATGTGCACTGCGCAAAGGGTGGGCAGAGTGGTGGTGAAGATTTGCCAATGCATGCAAGAGAAACATGTCCCACACTGGGTACCCCCTCCTGAAGGGAATATGGCAAGGCCACATGATGGTATGGCAGATGATATGGATGGCTCCCAAGATTAATAAGAACAAGCAGCAACATGCAACATGCACGCCAAGGCGACAGGAGCACAGGTGGCAGGGGTGCCTGAGAGTTTTTTCTGAGGTGAAATTTTCAGGGGCAGGGGCGAGGCCTGCACAGCACAGCACTGCTGCATGCATGCTGTGCTTGCGTGCAGTTGCAAATGCTTGGCCAGGCCATGATGGGATTCATTCAGGAGGTACGCAAACGATGCTGTCACAACATTCTGCTTTGAGGGTCCACATTGACAATATTAGGGTACTAAACGTCAATCGCAGCGTTGACACCTGCTTTTAGACTGCAGACAACAACCAAGACAACAACCACAGCAGACAACGACCAAATCTTGCTATCAGGGGATTCAGTATAACGGTCCCAGCGATGCTTACACAGTACTGGGATCAAGTAGGCTGAAGCAACAACAGGGGCAAGGAAGGTTTCAAACTCACAACAGTGTCTGTTCATACAATGATGTGCGCCAGCTCTGAGTTGCGATTCGTGCCATAGCAGCACACTGCCCAGAAACGACAAGGGAAGCTGTGAGCAAAAAAGGAAAGAAAGCATAACATCAAACTGTGCTTGGATGCATACATGCCAGGCATCGCCCGTCTGGGGCAACGGCACCGGTTGGTATTGTCGAAGGCAATTTGAAAGGACAACTGCATGGGAATCTATGAAACACTTGAGCATGATGCAACAAGAGAACTTGGGATGCTCAGACATGGCATTCACTGCATCTTGTCAGGCAATGGTGTGACCAGTATGAAGGCGCAACTGTCTGGAACTATACTTGTTCAGTATTCTATCCCCAGCAACTGTCCGATACTGCACTACTGACTTGACCAAGTCCTTACTGCACAGCACAGTGCCAACAACATGCCAACATCGCTGGGAGGGTGGAACGGCCCTGCTTGGCATTTCAGAGGGAACTTCAACAATGAGTTTAGCCCCAGGTGAGCAAGAACGTTCGCCTTGTCTGAAAAGCAAACGTGGTCGATGCAGCTCAGGCAGGTTCCTATGGCTGCCCACCTTGTGCTCCTCTTTCAACGGCAGGGCAAAGCCGTTTATGATGCTCCCCAGGATCTCCAACAACTCGGCCACGCCAGAGTGCTTTTCTGTCTCGAATATGAACCTGTAGAACACGTTGTTGATGGCCTTCCTCACAAAGGATCTGTGGACCATAAACTTGCCATAGATCCGGTGCAGAATTGTCTTCAGATAGTCCCTCTCCCTTGGATCTTCGGAATCGAACAGGTCCAATAGTTTCAGAATGAACTCATGGTCAATGTGCTTCTTGGCCTGCCTGGCTTCAGTGTCCGTGGAGACCACATATCGTAGCAGGAACTCGTACACCAACTGCAGCCAACTCCCACACCACTGAAAATGAGCCTTCATGTTGATCGACAGTGCACAGCGCAAAGCCCGCATTTGGCATGCAACCAGAGGTGAGCGCATCACAGGCAACAGCTGTCCTGCTGCATCTCTGCTTGCAAGGCGTGGCAATGTATGACAAATTCTCTGGCTTTCAAGTCGCACACATAGTTGGGTCCCAATTCATCGATTTGGCAGGCTGCATACACAAACACTGTTCAGGACAACAAGAGCCCTACAACGCATAACACTGGCAACATGTGGCTTTGCCAGCTGGGAAAATATCAGAGAGTGCCATCATGCCAAGTTGGTCCACCATGTGTTGAGGTGACAGTCAGCTCAACAGCGGGATGCCCGGCAAGTCAGGAGGCCATCACCAGCTCCTCCAAAGCAATCAAACAAGATGCACAAACCCAATCAGGCATAGGCTGCAGCCACCACCACCACCACCCTCCCTTTCCCCCTTCTTTCCTTCTTCCTCCACAAAAGGCGACAGAGCGCTGCGATCGTTTGGGCATTGGCGGCAAGTAGCAGTCTGCACAGTGCACTTTCCCCACACCAAACCACCCCCCCCTGAAATGACCCGCCTCTTCAACCCCAGCCCTTGAATGCCGTCCTGACAGGGCGTAATGCGAGGTTGCGGACACAAAGGCCGACAAACGCGCTCGAGCACCGGCGCCAATGCAGCCCTCGCCGCGCTCGCACGCCCATGGGCTTGCAACCCCACCACCCTGATTGCAAACATCAGATCCAGCCGCCCCGCCGATCCCGCGCGAGGCCCCGCACCGGCGCTTTGCGCCTCAGATCGCAGAGCCGAAAGCAGCCACCGGCGCAACGCCCGCCGCGCGTCGCCCGTCGCCCGCCAGTCACACTCAGGGCCAGCGCATCGCTCCAGCGGGAATCCCTCGACCAAATTTTCATCCAGGGCTCCAGCAGCTCCGACGGCGGGACCAATCCGATCCATCCAGCCCCCAAGGCTTCGATCCCGCCCCCTACCGCCGCAAAGCCCTCCCCACCGCCATCAGACCCCTAATGGGGAATTCCCACCGCCGGCCGCCCCTCCACGCGGCCACAAAAACGGGCGAAAAAAAGTTCGAAAACGATCGCCAAGAGCGAGGCAACGGGGCCCCCACCTGGAGATGGGGCCAGGCCGGCTCCAGCGTGGGCTCCTCCTCCTCCGCGTCGTACACGTCGCTGTCCGATGCGTGGCTCCGCGAGGGCGGCAGCGTCCGGAACAGGTTGGCGCACAGCATGAACACCACGTCCTCGGCCACCGCCTCCGTGAACTTCCCCTGCCCGGCGTTCACGTACTCGACCAGCTCCAGCAGCGTGGCGCGCTTCATCTCCTTCTCGCGCGCGAATGCGGCCGGGTCGCTGAAATCGAACACGAAGGCGCACAGGTGGAGCTTCTTCACGAACAACAGCTGCTTGCTGGGCCCCGACACGTCGCGGAAGGAGGGCAGCGGGCTGGCGTAGTACTTGGCCCTGTTCTCCGCGTCGAGGACCGGCGGGGGTGGCTTCTCGCGCATCGCCCGGGCGGCATTGGCCGGCGCGTTGGCCGCCCTGGCCCCCCCGGGCACCTCCGCCCCGCCCCTGTTGTTCGAAGGCCCCGCGGGTGCGCCGCCGTCACCGTGCCCGCCGGACTGCGACACCTTGTTCAGACTGTTGCGACCGAGTTTCTTCTTCATCATCCCAAACACCGCACTCATTGGCTCCGCCACCTGGCCCCCGGCACGCCGTCCGCCTCCCGCTCCCCCCTCTCACCCGCCCCGCGGCGATGCGCCTCTCCTCGCCCGCCCGCTGCCCCTGCTACCATCCCCCGCCCGCCGCGATCCCGCCCGTCACCTCGGTGGGCGACAAACCCCGGCTCAAATCCCGCGCCAAGATCCGCCACACGCTACCCAGGGCGATTCCACACAGCGCAGGGCGATTCGATTCGATCCCGCCCCTTGGAAAGGGAGGCGCGGGGGGGCAGCGCGACTTGGAAGTAGTTTGCGCCGCGCTGAAGCTCGCCCGGGCGCCGCGGCGGGGGCCGTTTGGCGGTCTCCTGGACGGCTGGCGCCCAGGCCGGCTGGCTCAATCGGGCGCGCGTCTGGGGCTTGGGGGGTTGTGTGGTGGTGGGCCGGGGCGGGGGCCAGGGTTGGAAAAATGGGTCGGTCATCCGGGCCCGGGGAGGGTGCCGGCGCCGGGGCGCCGGCAACCCCGGCTGGTCGGCGTACCGCCAGGGTGGCGAAATTTTAGTACCAGACGGGCTAGCTTAACTTGGTTTGCTTGGGTTTTGCCGACACTGTTGGTGACTCCAGCAGGAGTCACCATCATGGGGATTGCCTGGATGACAAAATCAGGGAGCGACTTGGACAGCATCGATACCCTCGGGCTTGGTGGGATTATTTTCAGAGTTTACTTTTTGTTTATAAACAAGAGTAAACTCTGAAAATGGCACCAACGGCTTTTCCTTGAAAAATAAGTTTTTGAAGGAAAGGCTGTTGGTGCGATTCAAACAGCTCCCTTTGGAGTGCCCATGGGAAGCGCGAGTCCACGATCGCCGATGCTTCGATGGCATTGGCACATGGCCAGACGCAAGGCCACAACCACACACCAGACGCCCGGAACTTACATATTGTTCGCCCTTCCCACAACGAAGCCTTTCCTTGCCAACGGTGGCAATGAACAATGCAACCAAATAATTCAAATCTCCTTGCCCACACAGAACTCTCTTTTTCACATAACAAGGATCATCATCCATCACCTACCAACCATACGACACTTCAGAGATGCCCACGCATCGCCGGCAATGGTGCATTGTGGCGCCACAGTGCAGCTCACTCTAAAACATAAGCCAAAGGCACCCATACACTCAATGGTAGTGTAGAAATGTTTCAACTGCGAGCAACACCCCACCATAGCATTTGTTTGAATCAGATGACATCTCCCACAACAATCACATTAATGCTCACAAAAGTCCTATCATAAAAATGTATATTTTTGTGAAATTTAAAACACACTTTTCTTTTCTTTTCATTGAATCAAAATGCCCTGCATATAAACCATATTCTTGAAGTGCATGCAAGTCTCACACCATAATGCATAAATGATCCACCCGGTGAACGGTGGCCATTATGCAGTGCTGCGAACACTATTTATTATATTTTTGAAGGCTCATGTATCTAGAAGAATCGGTCGGTCATCAGGAGCCGGAAAATTCCCTTAAGGCACGCCAATCAGTGTACTGCCAAGGTGGCAAAATTTAAGTACCAGATAGTTTAGTTTAGCTTGGCCAGTGTCAGCGCGGTCCCCCCTTGGCCGTGTCCAAGTACCCTGGCCCGCGCTCTAGGGCCTCTCCGGTGGAAGCGTGGTCGTCCTCGGACGGCGTGTCCCGGGCTCTCTCTGGCCCGTGGGTGACGGCCGCTCTTTGCGGTCCCGTCCGAGGCACGCGGCTGCTACGCTCGAGGAGGCAGGGAGGCTCCAGAACAATCGATCGATACAATCGGCGCCGCCGCCAGGCGCTCTTACATGTGGCGGCCAAAAATCATCAAAGTCATTATATTTATTAAGCGTCTCCATTCTGGCCAAACCCGTTTTCCAGCTAAAGGCCTTGCTACGCTTGGCCCTTACGCCAAAGTCGTTCCGGCCTGCTCCGCTTCGCTCCGCATACAGCCTCCACGACTTTGGCGATGGGCCGAGCTCCGCTCGGCAAGGCAAGAAACCAACGAGTTGCTACCACATTACCATAACCAGCTTGATCAACTCATAAGTTTTGTCGACATTGTTGGTGACTTCACCAGGAGTCACCAACAGGCGGATTGCCTAGATAACAAAATCAAGGGCGAATTGGGAAGCAACAACACCCTCGAGCTTGATTCCATTATTTTAGGAGTTTATTTTCTGTTTATTATATTTTTGAGAGTTCATGTGAGTGGGAAAATAAATTGGTCATCTGGCGTTGGGGTTGTTAGGCGTGCCGGCGGCCAGGGACCCGGCTCGGTCAGTATGTTGCAGTAAGGCGAAAGAGAAATTTTAGGGGCTTGGGGTTGGCTTCGTTTAGTTTAGGTTGGTTTGCTTGTTGGCGGGATGCTTGGTGACCCCAATGGGCTGACGTCATTATTGAATTGAAAATTTTTTGTTATGCATTGCGCATGCTACACTACACTTTGGTTCACATATGTATGCAGGTTGATGTACTTGTGTGCAATTGTGTTAATAATATACAAACATATGGTGTTATATGTTGCCCTTCCTCGGTTTCAAAACTAAGCACTGTGTTTTGGGCTCCGCATGTTTTTAAAGGGCCATTGCTTGTATTTTCTTCCTTGTGCTTAACATTGTTCCAGCAGGCACAATTGGGTAGGACAAACCGTTTATTAAGTTTTGGGGTCTGCTGAGCAGTCTGTTGGAATAAATCATGTCTGTACCTTGCAACCCAAGCAAAAGAAACCTCCATGAGCTCAAGGAGGTTTTGGCTAGTGGTCACTCCTGCTTGCAAGTAGGCGTGACCACTGGCAGAAAATCACATATTGATGATCCTATTTGCGATCTCATTTCCACATTAAGAGGCACCATCATAGAAGATTTTGATGGCATTATAGTAACGATGATGGTGACAAATACTGTCATATGGCATTGCAATTGGCGTTGCCGAATGGTATTTTTACATGTGCCTATGCATATCGCTACCGCTAAAAAGTGCCTAATTTTTTATGGGAGTATAGTTGCTATGGCAACATCAAGCATGGAGTACTTTGTTTCTCATTCTTTTCTTGAGAATTGATATACGACTTCAAACAAATGTCCATCTTTATTTTGAATGTACTATGGCCACCAATAGTCAGTGTCACCTTTTTGCTTCTGCTTTTGATTTCTTCAAAGCTGTTTGATTTTTCTTGCCCCTCTTTTTAATTAAAAATTAAGTTTAATTGCACTAATAGTATAGTTAAATAGTTTTTTCATGTCTATGGCTTTTACTATCCCGGCCCCTTTCTTAATGCCATTTGACGTTGAGCATACAAAATTCTGTATAGTAATGTTTTTAAGGGAAAATCACTAATAGGAAGCTTCGAGAAGTCTCATGTGATGAGTGAAACAATGCTTAGAGGCCTTGAGTTGTTTCTTGATATTTTAGCACTTCTGGCTCCTTTGCCTTTTTTGTTTTGGGTTTTATCATAGAGGGGCGGCTGAGCAAATATCTAACCATATTGTGTATTGTAAACTATTTATCACAGGCTGTGATTCACAACAACAATGTGCTCGTATGCATTTGCAGTTATAGCTTACCTCAGTCAATAGGAATCAATCCTGATGCTTGCCGAAGTTGTTAGGCAATTAGTTGCTCTATCTTTCTGTGAAGATCCCTTCTTATTTTGGATATTGTGAAAACCCAAACAAGCACTGGCCCATTGATCTACATAGACCTTGTCAGCAGAAGAAATGGGGATCCTCACAAAAAAGGCTGGGAAACTGGGGTGGAAGGGACTGAAGGACTAATGATTAATGTATTCTCCAAATTGATGCATTTGTCCTTATATCAATGCTCTCTTATATAGCCTCCTGCCATATCTCGACAACTCGACAAATGTTGCACTGCTCATCAAGATACAATCGTAGGTGATGATCCAACATTCACACTGAGCAAACCCTCACAAAACTTGCTCGTTTGGGCAAAAATCCGGATTTGGGTTTGCGGGCTTATCTTGGCAGAGCCCCAGGTGTGGTTGTGGGTCTATTTCAAAATGCTAGAACTAGGCCTTGTATTGGAGGATTGATTCCGCATTGGCATTTGTGACTTTCAAATTGCCTAAAAGAAATGCCCTCACCTACCAGGCAAGTGGGCGGGAAGGTAAACGGGTAGATGATGCACAAGAATTGGTTGTGTCACACTACACGCTGCAATGCCATTGTGTGCAATGCTGATGTGACACCACTTTACTGAAAGTGGTACATCCTAGGTGCATTCACCCACAATCGACATCAATGAGCACCCCATTGGTAAAATCAATAGTAGGCTCGATGTGTCTAGCTCATTGCCAGCCTGGACGAAAGAGTTTTCCAATTTACTGTTGTTGCTTTGCAAAGAATTGCTATCCTTCCATTTGCTAGGCCGCTGTGCATAGATGCTCTTGATGCCGTTTTGATTTTTGGCACATTTTGGGTACATTCTCTTCCTTAGATAAGGCGTTTTGCCTCTAGACTTTCGTCCCCTTACAAATGGTTGGTTGCATCTTTGGCTATTATCCAATACAAAAAAAGTAGACTACTCTATCTCTATCTGTTGGCACAATCCTCAGCGATCCTCATTTGTGACCCCCTTGCATCCAATGCGGCTGTGTTGTAGGTCTTTGCATATAGTGCAATTGAATTGTTGTCCACGAAGATCACTATCACAATGTTCCGCTCTATTCTATTGGGGTCTATTTCTTGAGCCCTAAGTTGTGAATTTGATACCTATAAGTGGTCTATGTCCCTTTGTGCCCATGATTCCACCCCTAGTAAACAAGAATCAAAGTTTTTGTGGGTACATTTGTGTTGAATATAGAATTGCCAATACAGAAAGAGCCCCCTTGCTGAGGCGTACCCCTGCCTATAGCTCCCTAGTGGAATGGCTGATCAGCTTTATGAGGGCAAGAGCCTCATGCAGCAGGTTGGTATACCCTATATTATAACAAGGCAAGAATATGTTGTTTCATTCAATTTCAAGAAAACACTACATAATATTTGGATACCCCAGGCGCCGTCTAGTCCAAGCAACAAAGACATGGTATTTGCACTATTTAACAAAAGAATGCTAGGCAGTGTTAAGAAATTGTGCATTTACAAATGATGCTCACATCAAGCACGTTTCATTGCATAGCTTATGTTGCAGGGGTTCACTAGAATGGGGTTTGCAGGTTGACAAGTTGTTGGGCTAGGTGTCTCTTTTGCTAGATATTATTACAAAACATTCCAAATTATAGGCACCCTCCCATCACAAGGTCAAAGTCGTCAAATAGACTTTAGAAAAGTATTGGACAGGTGATGCGAGGGGAGCAATGCAACACATTGTACATTAGAAAACAATGGGGCAGCTGGCCATGAACTGGCCTTGTATGTCCATAATGATAGGCCTAGAGCGCATTGCTTGTATAATAGAACAAAGAATATTGGTAATAGGGCCAGTGTGTGGGGAGAGCCGTTGTGTTTGTGAACACACCAACTTTGGGTCCGGCGGGTCAAAATGGTTGTGGGGCAGCCAGAGGTTGACGAGGGATTGGAACGCTACCTTGAGCATGGAAACAACATGACACTTGGGTGATTCATCTGTGTGCGGGAATCCAAAGGGGTGTGCACAACATTCGAACTATGTTTCTAGTGGTGCCTCTTGAGCTGCCAAGTTACCGCCAAACGGGCAGCTAAAAATATTGTTGCCTGGTTCATCTTTTGTAATCCGAAGTTCCGCTGCTCTTTGACACCCGCAACTACACAACGGGCCCGGAGTTGCCGACAAGGCTCTGCAGTCCTGTTACAACTCGTTTCAGAGCCAGCAAAGCTGCCAGTGGTGAAGCGACATTTTGAGGAGACTCAACCCATAACAGAAGGCGGCAGAGCCCCAAGGACACGGGATTTGTAGAGTACACCCTAAGGGCGGTGCAGCAGGATGCCACGAGGACGTCAACTGCAAATTGAGCCCCGAGGGCAACGTTGGAGAAGTGCTGAGCGCAAGAGAGCATTAATGGAGTGGCAGCCCCCCCAAGGGCACTAAAGGCTAGACATCAAGAAGACGTTGGCTGTGTGGTCCATCCTGAGGGCGTAATTGAGGAAGCTGCTGATCGCCAGAGAATGTCAGCAGCGAGACAGCCCCAAGGGCACCAGAGACTGGACGTCGAGAAGACATCCGCTGGATGCCCTGCCCCATGGGCATGATAGAAAGAGAGTGTTTAGCATTAGAGGATGTCGCCAGAGTGGCCATCCCCGAGGGTGACAAGAGTAGGACATCATAAAGACGTCACCTACATAGCCAGCCCCAAGGACGTGTTGGAGGAGGGGGACTGTGTGAGGGCGATAGGTCACCACAGCAATGTGGAGAACTGCATGGTTGTTGCTCCAAGAGAACAGGTCCGTCAAGTCCCAAGGACAAGGACAGAACTTTCTCAAAGAATGACGGTTCCAGAGAGTGGGACCAGCCAAAGAGAAAGGCGAGAGGAAGAAGCTGTGAAAAGTGAGATACAGCGCTGGTATATAAGACAAGTGCAATGGTGGACCACAGTCCACAAAATGGGTCTACACAAGAGGTCACGAAGTTGAGCTCTCATTTACTCACCAACTAGACTCGTGGCACAATTGCCGCTGGCTTCCCACAAATACATCAATAGCAAAACTAGGATGAAATAGCACCTTTTGCGCAAGGACACATAAATGCATTTCAGTGTTATGCATGCTAAACGCACGGAAACAATCAAAAACCGTAAACTATGTACACATTTGAACACGTGTTGTTCGGCTCTTTTCTTCCTAGTGCATGCTGCGAATGGTCAACCCAATTATTGATGGAACAAAGAGGTGCCCTTGGGCTTGTGCGCACGACCGTTTGCCACCCATGCTTGAGAGCCGGGCTCTCACCACCGGTGATTGAGATGCTCTCGCATTTTTGCGGCCCGCCCTCCACCCCATGGAATCTTCGTGCCCCGAGCATGATTGGCCCATGCCGCAAGGCTCCCGCCCCACAGGCGCCACCCTTGCCATTGCGTACAGGCCCATGTTCGCTGGCGAGCCGACTTGGCTCTTCGGGAGAATCCGCCACGCCCATCACATGGGTTGCACCACATTCGTGGCTAAGCCAGCCACCGACGGCCGCTTTGACAGAATTGGAGGGCAGGTGTTGTACACGCATGGAAGCCATGCGATCCCAGCCTTTTCATTACTGGCCAACAAGCTATTGCTTGCCAACCTTTCTGAGCATGATCGCCATACATTCATCACCACCTTGCTGGTGGCAGTCGATGAAGCGCACATTTTGAGAGCGCAACACCAGGTCAATTGCGTGTCCGAGGTTCTGTTCATGCATGGAAAGGGGTTGGTGTGGCGATAACGCATGCACCTTAGCTGCACCAAATGGATGCGGACCAGGCCTGTCCTGCTGCCGATTCGTAATAGCCAGATCAGTCATCACAATAGGCTGAAGGGCGTCGAATATAGTATTGATCTTAGGGAGACACCGCCGTCGCTTCCTTCCCGCCAGGCGAAATGAGATGCGACACGTAGTGTCCGAGGACAGATCGGAAACATAGACGCACGAACAGCAGATATGGTGGCCCCAGAAAGAGTGTTGCAAAAGTGTTTGTCCCATGCGCATTTATACTCGAACAAGCACTAGGAAAAAACGGGCCAGATGACACAGTCCTAACACGGTCTGCTCAAAATCCAACTGTGTACTTGCGGCAAATATGGTCCCAAAAGTACACAGTTAATACACACATTGACACAGTTTCGACCGTGTGAGAAGCCTCCAAAGCTACAATCCCCTTACAAAGTACCCTGAGTTTGTCCCCAGATATCTCGAGTTCTCCAACACTTGCCGCCAGCATGGTACAACCCATCATACATTCCATACAACCAGCCCAATTGTAGTTCCTAGCAGGCAATTCCAGTCCCCAGGAAGCAAGCCCAGCAGTCGCGGTCAGCCCCATGCAACCACGGTCAGTCCCAAGTACGCCCTTCCATAAAGATCCAATAATCAAATCAACCAAATTAGTAAATCACGAAAAAGTCAATAACGCTTGCCAATGCAATCCATATTCCCGGCCTTGACATTCCGTCAGAACGAACGTACATAACGAAAAATGCTTAGCGATGACGAATTCCAGGCTCAGTTCTCCATTCCCAGCTCAAAGCTCCGTTCCAGCTTAGTCATACGTCAAGGAATTCGTACATTGGGCCCCGCAGCAAGGGTAGCTCTCTCCAGGTGGACTCCTGGACACTGAGCAGTGTTGCTCTGTCAACAGATCAGGACAATTAGTCCGCCATTAACTCACTAGTTCCATACCATGCTCAGCACCTGAAACAAAGCTGCAGCGGATCAGACAAATCAAATAAACACGTAATAATACACACCCTCAAACAGGTCATCCCGGTAGTTGTACTTAGAATATCGCCACATTAGCGACGCCACGCCTTTAAATGATTTGCCCTCCGAGTTGGAATCGAGCGCAGCGATCACGAGATGTTTTCCGTATGTGAAGAGAATTTCGCGTGCAAATGATACGAGGTGGCGATTCCTAAACATGTGCGCCTCGTCCACCGCTACCAAGGAGGCGGCGAGGAACGCTTTGTTATCCGACGTGGATAGGCCAGCCAGTGATGGCCCTTTTGCTGGCAACGGGATTGCTGGGATCGCGTCGCCATTGTGCTTGTGCAGCGCTGGCCCCCCCTCCCCATCGAACCGTTGGTCAGTGGCGGGGTTGGCCACAAACGTGGTGCGGCCCATGACATGGGCGTGGCAGATCCTAGCAAACACCCATGTCGATTTCCCTTCGAACATGGGTCCATAAGCCAGAGATAGAGTGGCGCCCGTGGGGGCGGAGGCCTGGCCTATGGGGCTGGGCGTGCTCGTGGCGGGAAGGACCGATTAGGGTGAGGGCGAGCCGCCAAAGCGCGAGAGCCTCTTCAACCTCCAACGGAGGGAGCACTGGCTCTCAAGCGCTTAGTGGCAAGCAATCGTGCGCGCGTCCAAGGGCGCCTCTTTGGACCTTAAATGTTCGGGGTGCCCTTTCGCAGCACGGGAGTGCAGGAAGCCGGCGGCGGTTGTGCCAGGAATTCTGGCAGCAAGTAAGTGGGAATGGACGGTCCCTGCAGTAATATACGGATTATGTCACCGTCACTGAGAGCCCCGAATCCGTGTTGGCCAAGGGGAGATGCATGGCGATGATTGGCATGAGTGCATTGTTGCCAATGGCCCTGGTTGTAGTCAGTTCAATGTGAGAAATGAGTGTACAGCACGTGAGTTAGATTGTGAGTGCTGCGCTCCGGCGCACAGCATTGCGGAACGATTTGGCCATACGCCCCTCAGCCATCAAAGCACCGTGAGGTCTGGGCTCCTGCGGTGGCATTTTTGGCACCCTCCCGTATGGGCGCCCAAACGGGTCACCGTGGTGGCACGACAAGCCCCAACACGCACACCCCTTGGGCGCTTAAGTATAGGGATGGCGGTTCATATCGTTGTTTGTAATCAAAGCATTAATATGCGTGTGACCAAATACCGTACTAGACTAGTAATCAACTTTCACAGCACGTCCTTACGGGGAACAATGTTAGGCAAAGCGTATCGCGTGCCCGGCATCGTTCTACATGAGTAAAAGTGCGTTCGCTTTGCTACAAGCTGAGGTGGTGTGGTCGCCATGGCGGAGATTCAGATCGACAAACCGGTTGTGTTAAGGCCACAAGTGAGTCACCCCACACAGCAACTCCCAAGTGTCAGCCGCCCGCCCGCGAAAGTGTCTACACCAGATGCAAAGGAGGGGCTTCGTCTCCTCACTTTGTAACTACATGTGAGCTACACCACATACTACGTACTACTGCAGTATGCAGTGTAACGGAGGGCTGCAGCAGGTCTCTGCAACCAAAGCATGAAATCAGCAATTGGCGGCTGGTTGAAACAACCGTCGAGGTCAACGCTCCAAAGTCAGGGCTCACCAGCCCGTCCACGGCTATTCAGCAGACGTTGTGCCATTCACTGGGGCGCTGTTGCGCGATATCTGAAGGCGGCGCCGCAGGTGATGGTCAGGCGTGACCGGTGCGCAAACCGCGAAGGTTTGCACGCTTCGGCAGAATTCAGATCTGTGTTGGTGGGACTGTTTTGACCACTAGGAAACAAAGGGCCAAATAACACGTGTTCAATAGTGTGCAAAGCTTACGAGTTTGTGTTATTTCTGTGTTTTTAGCATGCACAACGCTGATGAGATGCATACATATGTGTTCGTTAAAAGTGTTATTGGTACTTTTTGTGCTGTTGGACAGAATCCCAGATGGTTTCTTGGGACCGCTTTGACGTGGTGAAGCGGGCCCCTGCGCTGGGGAGTCATTTAACCGATGGCGTCTGTGCTTATATTCAAGGAACTGCCCCCGCACCTGCAAGGCAAGCAATTGGGCACGTAGGGGTGCTGGTGATGTGCACGAGGGGCTAATTCGCTCAGTGTGGCGCGACACCATTGAGTGGGAAACGGACACAGAGCATTCAGCCGGCATGGCACATCCTTGGCGCGTTATTCCACAACGAACAGTGTTGAGCATCCGGCTGTGAAAATGAGCATAGGGCTCGAAGAATTTGCCTTGCAATCAGTTTCGCCGGAAGAAGGCTGTGTATTAGTTTCTTTGTTCCTTCCTACCTTACCGAAGTGCAGCAGATCACAGCCTTGACGTTGCTGGGCCGCTGTTCTTGCGCACTTAACGCAGTTCTGGGTTCTGGCGTGCTCTGTGTGCACCTCCATTCTGAGCAAAGGTGCTCATGGTTAGTTCGTCCTCATTCGTGGCTTTCCCATAATGTAGATTTGTGGGCCTTTCCCTTTTCGACCGGTGTTTAAAACAGGACAGCAGTCTTGCTCCATCTCTATCTTATGGCGCGATCCTCAATTGATCCTCAGCTGGCCCCCCTTGCATCCGGTGTGCGCTGTTTTGGGCACATGCCCAGGTGCACCTGAACGGATGATCAGGTAGATTGCAATTGCCACTTCGTTTCCACTGATTGGGTTCCCTCCCGGGAGCCCAACATTTGAATCTGTCCCTCAGTGGGTAGTTCTGTGTCCCTTCTGGATATGCATACTGGGTCATTGCCCTACAATTCCATTCTAAATCTCCCAGATTTGAGATTGTGCCTCTGTGGGTGAATGTGAGTGAAGGAAGAACTAAGAACACGAATGAGACTCCTTGTGCAGGTGGACCCGTCCAACGGTGCCTGCTGAAGGGTTGAGAGTGGGAGCCTCACGCAGAAGGTTGGTGCTGTGACAGTCTGATAGGTCTTGCCAGATCAGGCAATTCTGGTCCGATTCCTAAATAGTACGTCACGTTTGGCAGTCCAGATGCTGTCCCAGTCCTGTCCAAAGATATGCGCGCCTTGTGTCCTTTTAACACACAAGTGCAGGGCGATGTAAGGCCCGGGAAACTGTACATGCGAAAATGATTGTCAGGCCAAGCAAGTGCTGTTGCACAGGTTGGGGGCACCGGGGATCGCTGATATGGGGCTGCAGGCTCAGAGGAAATGCTGGACAGGAATGCTTGTCCTTTGTTCCATGATACTACAACACATGCCAGATTCCAGGTGCCACTTAGAACAGGTTACAGTCTTCAAAGTCGTGAATGATAAGTACTGGTGATATATACTGGTGATACATATACTCGTGATATAAGCGATATTTGTTCTGCAAGGCATGTAATCGCTTATGTGACCCAGAATTTCATCCCAGAGTCTGGGGCCTGTGAAGTCTTGCAGATCACTGTATGAGCCCATGGCAAATGAAAAAAATGTCTGCTGGGCAGCACAGAGCTAACGTGCTCAAACATGCTGGCATGCTTTCACCAGGCGTGCATGTAACCCATTTTCTTTCCCTTTAGTACGAATACATTAAGTAACATCATGAGCCCAGATGTGCCCTGCAAACAGAAGAGATGCAGGCCTTATTGTTCACAAGTGCACATGGATCTGTCACATTCTTTCTTCTGACATGAGGTGTGCAATGTCACGGTCAGGGACCATGTGCGGACTGGGGCCGGCTGCCTTATGGGTTACTGGATGCTGTGAAAGCGGTGCTGGAATGCAGTGCAGGGCTGAGCGCCTCGCAGGTGCAGTGCCTGAGGCCTTTGAATCTGCACTGGAGTCGATGGATATCAGGGTCAGTTGCCATTCTATGTCCGTCGGCAGAAATGGGTGCACTGGGCACTTTCACAGGAGTGCGAAAGCTGTCTTTGAAGAACTACAGGGACTGCATGCAAGCAGGATCCCTGTCGGGTTTGAGGGTCCTACCTTATCTTGTGGACTTGGATCTGGCACGCAGCACAGTGGCAGATGCCAACTTACAAGATGTTGGGGAACTAGATTCCTTGACGAATCTGTGTTTTGGCTGGATGTCGGCTGATACCCAATGCAGGCTTGGCACACTAAGAAATTTGTCGGCTCTCACGTCTCTGACTTTGGCAAACTGCTGCAAGGTTACAGATGCTGGACTGGTTTGCGTGGGAAAGTTGACAGCGCTAGAGACACTTAACCTGGCCAGGTGTGATATGATCTCGGATGTCGGGCTGGGTCACGTGCGCAATCTCACAAGCCTCACCAGCTTAAATGTCCGAGGGTGCTGGATAAGGGATGATGCTCTTGAGTATGTGGGGCAGCTGCATGCGCTTACTGCGCTGGATTTGTGTGGTTGTGCTTTGATAACAGCTGCTGGCGCTCAGCAGTTGGCAAGATTGAAGCGATTGGCGACCCTGGACTTGCTTGACTCTGATAAGATCACCGACATAGGTTTGAAGTGTCTCCGTATGCTGATGGCATTGGCCAGTGTGTCTTTGAATGGTGATGCTACTGACAAGATGTTGGAAGCTCTGGGGGCATTGTCCCCACCGAGTTGAATTTGGCAGGTTGCATGGTGATCACACATATGGGCGTGAGACACGTGACAGTAACAAGCTGCTTGTAGATGTCGACCTGGGCTTCTGTGTGGTCGCTGAAAAGGTGCTACAGGGCTGGAAAATGGCAGCGAAACTCACAAGCCTATGATGTACAGTGAACAAATATCCAAAAGGGAAAAAGGCAAAACGGTGTCCTCTGTGAGATATCTTGACAACAGGGGATCGTCTGTGACAAAAGGGGTTCTTTGTGGGGGTGCGTTTGACAAAAGGTGGCCCTCTGACCGCCCCCTGTACATTATATGCGTTGCCAGACCGACGCTATACCAGCACCAGTTGGCAACCCGGTCCTACTAGGGACGACCCCGCAGAAGACCCCTTTTTGTCAATTTCTCTTGGGTGTGTTGTAGAGGTTTGTGGGGCCACCCCGATGCTGTTTAAATGACCTTCCCTGCCCTTTGTGTACCAAATAAATGCAATTGGTCTCCACAATATAAGAATCATTAAAAGCAATGTCATGATTATGTTGCCGCTTCAAAATCATTAAAGAAGAACATTTGGGGCAAAAGTAAATAGATGGCATGTAAGCCTAAAGATTTCAATCTTTAAAATCAATAGGTTCTCGTGACGTTCAATCTGGAAATTTAGAACATGCATGCTCACTGGCTTAGCACAAAGGATTGAGCGTTGCATGAGGTTTGAGCCTGCGTTCAATAAATAACGTTGACTTGCATGCAAGTCAAAAAAACAACATGCAGCCATTTTGCTTCATACATACATATCCAATGCGCATTGGATATGTATGTATGAAGCAAAATGGCTGCATGTTGTTTTGTGCCTTTTTGGTGAGTGTCGTGCCATAAGTGATGATTGAGACACAATGGCTGCTCCGCACATGGGCCAGGGGGGCATAGATTTGTTTGATAACGATTGAAATTTATGATTAATGGATTGTGCTCGATGGCAAAGTTCGTTAGTGACTACCATAATGCAATGAGGTGCATGCAGCGGATTTATTGTTGGCGTTACCGGAATTGGTAGGGCCTGACAAGTCCAAACATTGGAGCTTGCCCATTGTTCAGATTGTGATTTTTCACAACTCACTTGTGAAATCCATCAATATTGTTTGGTTTCTGCCCTCAACAGTCATTTTTTCAACTAGATGTTGCCAATGACTTCACTTTACAAAAGAACTCCTACAAAATCAAAGTGCTACAAATGTCGTGCATCTGACAAATCTTGTGTGTTGTAGACTTCAGCCTTCAAAAAAACCACAGAAAATAGAATATTCAGACCACAACAACCACACCAGAACATTCAAAGCTATGTGCAGCAGGCTTGGTTTTTACGCCGTAAAAACTGATCGTATTTACGTTTTTACGCGTAAAAACAGTTTTTACGTTTTTACGCGTAAAAATGCGTAAGATACGTAAATACAATGTAACAACTGCCCGGTGTACATAATGACAGTACATACAGACTTACGGAGTCCGGAGAGTGGCAGCCAGACGCCCTGGGAATGGCCGAAAACAAGTTTTTGTCATGCACCATCATCGCCATTGCCAAGGGCGAGGTGGACACTGTGCTGCGGCTGCTGGATATGGCGGAGGACTGATCGTTGTACGCAACTTTCGTCGTGTAATCTGGGCGTCCCAGGGAGCCGCAAAAACGTAAAAACAGCCGTAAAAATAGGCCTTTTGCAAATTACGTTTTTGCACATAAAAAGTTAAAAGTATAACGTAAACGTAAACGTAAAAACCAAGCCTGATGTGCAGCATCTCCGATTGTGATTGGGTCGCCGCTTGCTCTCACCACAACTATGTTCGCTGCTTGCTCTCCTCACAAGCCTGATCGCTTCTTGGTTTCACCAGCGGATCCAGTCGCTACGACTCCCCGCAGCTCCAATCGATGCGTGCCCTCCGCGGCAGCTCAGATCGCTGCTTGATCTCCCCCGCAGCCCCGATCGCTGTGGCTCCCCTTCACACTCTCCCAGAGAGATCGCCCCTAATAGGACCTTGGTCCGGTTTGGCGCTAGACCAGTGCAGGTACGGCGCCGGTCTGGAGCCAGTACGGACCGGTCTGGCAACGCGTCTAATGTACAGGGGCAGGTCAGAGGGACCCCTTTTGTCGAATGCAACCCCCGCAGGGAACCCCTTTTGTCACAGAGGACCCCCTTTTGTCAATGCATCTCACGGAAGACCCCTTTTATCATTTCCCTATCCAAAAGGGGGTGGGAACAAGTGGGCGATCTGGATAGACAAAAAATCTGGCTGCAAGGATGATGGCTTGAAGAATATGTCACGTCTGTCATCACTCACGGATTTCCGATTCAAGTGGTGCTGTAATCTGACGTATGAGGGCATCAAGCATGTAGCCATGCCTGCAGCCCTGCTGCGCCTGGCTCTGAGTCATTGTCATGGGACTGTTCAGGCTCTGAGGAGCATTGGGAAACAATTCTCCCTCAAATCTCTGATTATCGATCTCTGCGGCCTTGTAATTGTCATGGATTTTAAATTTGGGGCTCTTGAGGAGCTGGAGTCCCTCACAGATCTGCAACTGGGAGGCAAGCTGGCTTCGAAAAGTGTGGCAGCTGTGGGGAAGCTGGATGTACTCACCCACCTGCAATTGCACGCCAACCTGCAGTCACCATTCGCAGATGAAGGATTGAAGAATGTAGGAAGTCGCGTGGGGCCAGACAATTCGCCCTTGCTTGGCTGTCAGTAAGGGCAGACGATGGCCTGAGAGTGTAGGAGGGGCTGGCAGCTCTAAAGAAGTTGTGGTTGTTCTGTTGTGATTGTGTAACAAACATACGCTCGAAGCATATTGGAAAGCTCGCCGCCCTTAAGAGATTGGGTTTCGACATGTGCCCGCACATAACTGATGAGGGATTGGTACATTTGGAGTCGCTATGGGCTCTGTCTGAATTAGAATTTGTTGATTGTTGCCTTGTCATGAACGAGGACTTGGCGCGTTTGCAGGCTGCAGGTGTGAAGTATATCCGCGCAAAGTGCAGCCTGTAATCCTCGGTTTGTAGCAATCTGAGTTCATGATTCGGGAGGCCTCCACGAATAAAGGCCTGCAATACAATGGCGAACCGTAGAACCAAGCCTTTCAAGTTGAGCCACGATGGCCTGTGCATGAACTAGCTGCATATTTGATATGATTTGCTGGTGTTGTGCCCGATCTGAAAGGCTTCCATGGGAATTTGAATGTGCTTGAATGCTGCCGAACTTCCAATTGAAAACTTCTCAGATTATCAACGACTTACTCCCCTTTTGCCTTGGGGCGGGGGAGAGGGAGGCTGAATGGCAACGACTATTTTGGGACTTGCCTAAACTGGGTTTTCGCTTTTGGCCTGTCCCCTTTCACCCAGCCTTCAATTGCAAGCCTTTGTGTGCACATGGTTGGGAGGTACAGGGATCTAATTACAGGATTTGTCATGTATTTCAGGGTGATGCATGATTCTGTGCTGGGCAAGAGGCCAATGCAGCAATTGAGACCAAACCATCATGGGAACCATCATGTTATGAATGGTGGTGGACACCGATTCAATTTGATTGTCTTTGTCATGAGCGGACATGTGGGTCGAGGAGATTGGCCAGATGGAGTAATAAGACCATTCAGGTCAACATGGCGATTATCCAAAGTCAGTATGCAGTGCGACATCTATGAGTATGTGTTCATTTTTTTTTACATCTCAATCTATAGAATCAGAGAAATATTTCTGTGCATCTCTGTATAAAGAATCTAAAAACATGAACAACAGTATTATCTGTATATTATGTCTGTTCCACTGAAGTATTTCCCTGTTACGAATTACTCGCCTGCTCCTACTTTTTCTTTACAAAATTTTAAACATTCATATTAGTTAAGCACGTGCCCCTGTCATAAGCAGGGGTGCGCTCCATCTTGGCCGATGCCCCCCTCGAGCCCACAGTTTCCCAGCGCCCCCGCACACACCTCCCACGAATCTCCCACGCCCACACCGTCCAAACCATTTCCCGCACCACTGTACTTAGGCACCACATTACCGTAGCTGCTATCCGCGTCGCCGAAATTTCCGCCCCCGTTACTGTTACAACAATCCGCGTCACCGGTGTTTTTTTCCGCGTCACCAAATTCGCTCTGGCCAGCGTTGACCAGGTCGCTGACTGATGTTGATCGGCCAACCGTTTCCTTAAGGCGCCCAGTCAGCTCGTCCGCCGCGCACTGCAGTGCTCGCAGCTCCTCGGCCACCTCGCTGCATGGGCCCCAGTGCCCGCCGCCGCCGTCTACGGCGCCCTCGGATGTGGAGCCGTCACACTTGTTACGGCCAAAAAATTTCAGTTGCAACGACTGTTATAATGATATAATCCCGGTCACATTTTGATTCCCGTCTTGTTTAGAAAACGTACATTAAAGTTTTGACCAAGATAAAGGTGTTCATAGTTTACGGGTTTGGGATAGTTTTGACGAAGTTTCGTGTTTTAGCACGCAGAAGATTGATGAAATGCATTTCATATGTGTCTTCAAAATGTGCTATTTGGTCCTTTCTTGTAGGTTTTTTGTACCTATTTCCAGGGGCTTCCATCTCTTTTTTTTGCGTTTACCATGGTATTCAAACCTAGAGTTTCAAGTTAACTGTACAGCAACTCACTGACAACTGAATTGGCACAGTATTACGCGATAGGGAACGACTTGAACGCGGGCCGGATTGCGCAATGGAAAGTGCTTTCCGAAACCACATAAACTGATTTTTGACTGATTCCATCTAGGATGGCCAAATATGTGCTGCCTTAGTCCCGAGGGATTAATCCTTTGCACTTTAAAATGAAGATGATGAGATCGACCCCTTGGATCAATCGAACCCTCCACTCGGTCTGTTCGACCCCATCCTCAGTGCACGACCTCACTTACTGAAGCATAGAGTGACCAAACCAGAGAGGACGCTTCTTTTGGTATATTACCATCGGCAATCGCTTATTGACATGCGGAGTTGATAGATTTTTAGGCTTTGTGTGCGTTTACCATTAAATTTCAATGAACTGATCATAGACACTGGTTTGCTCTAGCAAAATAGGAATCAGGCGGCTACCCCATCGCCTTGTTCTGTAAAACATTAATGGTGGTGATGGTCAAAAGGTTTCATCGACTGTATCTGGGGATTCAATCAGAATGATCACGAATGATCAATTTGACCATTGGCGCACATGCCCTCCCCCCCTTTCCCTCGACACAACCTATTCAAAAGGCAACGCGCCGCTGACAGGATCACAGTCGACAGCTAAGCGTGGCAGCAGCAGCCTCATTTCTGCAGCTGAGAAATTGAGAAAATTGACAACCACCATTAGCAATTATGAAAACATGAGATTAGATAACAATAACATTTCAATATTCCATAACCAAGCCACCTTGTCATGAAAAACAGGCTCAACAGGGATCTGCAACGCACCAATCCCTTCAAATAATTCACCAAAACGGTGTCTAAAATCGATAATTCTCCATCCACCGACCTTGGCAGCCGAATCTTCCCCATGCCTGGCGCTCTCCGCGCCTCTCAGCCGCCTGTTCACCCCCTTCAGCACCTCCCTCAAGGCTCTCAGCCTCCCCTCGTCTCTAGAGACTTCCATCCTCAACTCCCTTGCCCTCCCAGCCATCCTATCCCTCTGTCTGTTCAGCCCCTGCACCATGGCGTTTCCGCGCGCGCTCTGGGCCGTGGCCTCCTCCTCGTACCGTATGTCCGCCTCCAAGGTATCGATACGTGCATGAAGTGCGTCGATACGCCGTTCCGATTCGCTGCAGGCCGTGAAGAGGGCAAAATTTTTGGCCTCCTTTTCGGCGTAGAGCCGCAGGAAGTCCTCCGGGGTGGAGGCGCCGGCAGCCTGGGCGGCGTCCTTAAGGCACTGCGCGAAGATGATGACGCGGCGTCATGTTCGCAATAACGGTAACGCGAGCGCGCTGGAGAGCATTGGATGTTTGGCCTTTTGAGCGCGTTTTCAGCCGCTGATTTAATATTGTGGTCTGGCAGGTGTGCGAATGGATGATCGACCAGTCCATGATGATGTCCATGGTTTTCGCAAATCAAAGAACGGCACACTTTGGTGCCAAAGCTTGGCCGCGCGATTTGAGCAGACTCGACCAAGCGAGCTGCGCAGCATTGCTTGTGTGCCCTTTTGAATCGTTTCCCCAGTGCCGGATCAAAATTTTAGTCATGTTCATAGTAACTACTGGTCCAAAGTTTGATTAGCACCTTAATTTTCAACAAAATGGAAGCTCGCGTTGATATTGATCCGTTTAACTTTGCAATTTCGTCAAGGTGCCTTGGCATAGTCGCTTCGAGAGTCTCGACCCTAGATGAATGAAGCGAAGCGCCGTACATTTCACATGCCATGAGCCAGCCGTCTCTATATGCGGCTGCACATGAGAGGTAATGTACAGAGAAGGCGCATACACCTGTGAGCAATACACTTCTTATACAACGAAACAGGCCCACCGTATGCCGCTACGAATATGACTGCATACGGCGATACTGTAGCTATTGGTACTGCGATAACATTAATGCCGTTGTGCAGCGATACTAATAATTTTACAACAACGCGACCGTCACTGGTGAGAGAGCACCACCAGCATGGCGAGCACGGTTGCAGCCGTATTTGCAGTTTGTGATTCTGATAGTCTAGGATACTGTGATGTTGGAGACACCACAATTTAGTGCACAAAAAACTTTCACCACACATCATTGTGAGAGCGCTGCTTGCACAGACAATGTGTCAATTCTCGAAGAAGCACGGCTCAAGGTGCTTGAAAATTGCTCGGGGAACGCCGCTCAGCGGATGCCATTTTACATACAAACGAAGACAAACAGCTATAAATTTTACACAAAGTCCACATACCAATTGCAGCAATGTGCACCTACTGGAATTCGCTGCATTCAGATCATGCTCCCTTCATTTCGTTCACACTGATTGCCAATTTAGTAGTAATAGATCAAAGGAAACTGAGCCTGGAAAATACTGGTTAAGGCCGAGCTAATATCAAAATACTCAATGCATTGTCCCCAATTTTCGCCAGGCCTTATTCAGCAAACCTGAATGCAACAAATTCAGCTGCAGCAACAGGCCGTCCAACACACTTTTGGTAAATTTCATTTATTTATATTCATTCACTTATTTGCACTAATTGCGCGAACTACAAGGCCACTCGGCTACACCAATCCTCCATAAAAAGGCGTTCAACGCAACGTTCGCTTCCTCATAAGAAATTTTCCCACCTGCTCCACAACCACCTCGTGTCTTTCGGAGTCCGACGCTCCGCACTCAGACACCGCTCCGGAACCCTGTTCCCTGAGGCCCTCCTCGCCCCTTCCGGGCCTTGGGGTCCCACAGCGCGCCTCGCCCGTCGCGCACTGGCTGTCCTCGATGAGATCCGTCAGCTGGCGCATCTCCGCGTCGAAGGCCAGCTGCTCCCTGTCGCCCTGGGCGCGCAGTGAAGAAGCGGCCCCTTCTGCGACGTCTCGCGCCTCGTAAGCCACGTTTGTGGCGTCCAGGATTTCCGAAACCTGTGAGAAAGAAAGATACGGTGAACTACGGTAATATGTGGTAAAAGGCGCTGAAAGGCGTGGAGCGCTGTTGGGCGCAGTCGGCCGCCGTGGGCGCGATGGAAAGAGGTGGTGCCTTAGCGGGATAGTGCATGGCGTCTCACGGTGAATGTTGGCCCAAACTGTTCCCCAGACAAACTATCTGGATGTGAGCATACCGTCCATCGCCTGCAGTGCACAAGTACCCCGTTTGCCTTTATAGGTCAACTTAAAAATGTCTGAGAATCTTAGCGTACATCGTATGGAACATGTTGGGTAAATTTGCACTCCGTATTGACTGCTGTTATTTCGTTCACGCACTAGACACTCATAATGAAAAATTGACGGAATTGGCGCATTGAACGCGAAAGCGGCACAACCAAGCATTAAAAAATACCAAGCCTTGTTCCCTCTTTTCCAATTTCTTCAAAGACAAAACGCACACGCACAGAATGGCTACACGAGAGATTCGCAACTTTGCTTGATAGTTACTCATTTAGAGCCACTGGAGGAAATTAGCTACCTCTGCCTCCCCCTCGTTGTTCTCCCTCTCCATCCTTTTAAGAATCTGGTCCAGCGACGCGCTGCTCGCCCTCATATCGTCGATCTCTGCCCTCAGCCTCCGATTGACGGCGATGTTGTCGTTGAAGCCCTGCAGCGCCTGGTCCAGGCGCGCCTGAAGGGCCTTGACATGGCGTGCGGCAGCCTTGTGCGTCTCAGCTGCACCGTTGGCCCCCCCCACCTCCTTGCGCGTTTCGAACGCCTGTCGGGTGAGGCAAAAGAGCGTTCATTGTGCCGCAGTTGCATTTCGACGAGATTCTGATTCAGTTGATCTATGGTTGGGTTTTGTTTTTGGTTTCCACACATATCTGTCTGAAAATTTGTTTTTGATAAAAAGCAAATTTTCATCGTTGGATAAGGAAATCAGATAGCGTTGATCAAGAAATGATTTGCATAGTACGACTGAACAATTTTTTCCTTTTCTTGTCTAGGTCGATGTCGTTTTGGCAGAAGGACACAAATTATCAACAATATGAGCGCCTCCCGGGGCAGAGTTTTGCAAATTGAACGATTTCTCTTGGGAATTCTTAGAATTTTCGGTATGGGTTTGTCAATGGCGCTCTAAGGATGAATTTCAGTAAATCATAGTTTTGGGTCGCAGCAGAGTAAGGTAGAGGTAGAGCAAATTACTGTGAATTTTTTACCTCATTTTGTAGAATTAATGTTCGCACAAATTCTCAATGTTCATTTTTCGCATCGAATCGATGGCAGCTCACTCGGAGACGTCGACACTGGACACCGATCTTATGGGGTCTGCAGCACTCATCCCCAATGCTATTCCTGAAACTCAGATGAAACGCGTAGACTGAAAAGCGCGAATCCCCGTCTTCCAGTTCCGCGCTTCCTTTCCACTACCTTTTGAGATTGCTGCAATTTAAATGTCAAAATGCAAATGATAATTTTAGTTGTGGCAATAAAAATTGCCACTACCCTAGCTCTCTCGTCACCTCGTTGTGATCACCTTCGCCTGCCACACATCTATGGACTTCTCGAGCTCCTCTACCTTCCTCTGCTCGACATCAATCTGCGGCAAACGCCGGTAATATCCTTTCGGAATTTCGCAAGATATCGGTACAATAAATTACTATAATTTACTGGATTTGGAACATGCTTTGAAGTTTGGCATCCACGGCTGGCAGCCCTTGTCGCGATCCACACTTCAACATCCTGGGCAATCGCTCAAGTCAACTGTGATGCTGGACATTCGTTACCATAAGTTCGCCAATCTAGATTACATGCACTTTCCTGTCACACACATTGCATGTAGGGAACCTCGCTATTCGCAACACGACTTCCAATATTTTCAGAAATTTGGAGATAATCAGAATTATTTCAGATACGGCTCTTCGGTATGCGTGCATTGAACACTTCCCTGGGCGTTCATCAAAAAGTAAAAATCTATTCGACAAAGACTGTACACGGCTAGCTGGAAAGGTGGTATATTCAAGTACTGAACCTTGTACTGAACTTTCCCAAAGAGGGTTATTGACGACCGCACCTTGCTGCTGTACGTCTCCACCATGTCGTTCAGATGGACGAGACGGTGCTGCTGGAACATGGACGGCGCTGCGTATTTGGTCTGCAAAACCCAAAAGGAAGTTGAGCATTAGCTCGGCCTTGACAGCAGCGTTTTTGTAATCACAAACTCGCGCTTATATGATTTACATACCATGACATTTAAATCAGGAGCCAAGAACTGCTGGACCTTTACACGCGCCAACAACAGTGGTTTCTCCCATTTTCGTATTCCGGACCCTCATTAGGCACGGCTTTTACAGTTGAGCGCCTGGACGATATGAGTATCGAGTGGTATCGTATGAGCAATGTATCTCACATCGTACATCGGATGAAAAAAAAACATTCGGCGTTGCTCTGCAATAGAATCAAATAATGCTCTGTAATAACAAAAAATGCGTTAACCTCTTGTACTTTTAAATGCAATATGCCAGCACAATTAAAAAGGACAAAACTGAATACCACAAATGGGTGGCAATACAATGCACACGGCACTCCAGAAAAACAACGGAATGGGTAGAGTTCCACAATTGCACACCTTGGTGACGAGATTGACCTCGTCCTTGAGAGCCTTGTTCTCCTTCTTCAACTTGTCGATCATCTTCTGCTGCTGCCCGATGGATCTCTGGGGATCCTCCACGTGCGCCCCCCTGCTGCTCTCCAGCGCGCGGCACCGCCTCTGCAGCAGCCGGATCTCGGATTGCACGTCCCGCCCCTCGCGCCGCTCCGCCATGACGTGCCCCCGGGGAGACCTAAAGCTGACCTGGTCAATTCGCGGGGGTGCGGGGTGGATGGGCCTAAAGGGGAGTGGGGCTTTAAGGGGCGGTAGCAGGTTGGGGGGCGAGGGTGTGGTGTGCTGGTGGTGCTTGGGACTCTTGGATCTCAACTCCTTTGTTTTGATGTGCTAGAGTCTAGGGTTTGCACAGAGTACAAGAATCTTGCTTTTAGGCTTAGTTCTTAGGGTTTAGGGCTGGGGAGGAAGGGGGGGGCCCCTCCCCTTGCAAGGGTGGCGGGAAAACTGATGGGGCCTTTGCACTGCCTTGTGCTTTCTTGCTGGGTTGCAGGAAGCCCGCAACTATTTTGACAGAACGGGGGTTGCAACAGGGCACCGTTATGTACAGTCATTGATGGCGGTGAGGATGACGAGGATGACGACGACGACATGAGGGCGTTCAAATGAGCTAACTTCTCGAAAATGGGAAAATAGGTGGACTCTGGAGTTTGTTTCAGTTGCACGTTAGATTCCAGTGAACAAATCATGGGCACCGCTTTGCTCGGGCAAAATAGGAAGCTGACGGGCACCTCCCTGCCTTGTTGTGTAATAAATAGTAATGCACTTGTAGTATTTCAGAAATATATACTTCCTCTGTCCGGAATTAAATGAACGCTTTTGATTGAGTGGCCGCAATCATGTCAAGCCTTGTCTTTTTTTGTTAAAAATCAAACTGTAGTACTACCTACAAGATTTGTACATGATGTCAATTTTTTGTGCAGAACGCATGAATACAACAAATTGTGCATGGCCTCAAAGACGCCCAATTCCCAGACCATAATTTGACCCATCGCATTGGCGCGCTGGCCTGGCCGGGAGTGGCGTTCCGTATCCAAGAACGCCCCACTCTCGAGCGCAGACTTTCCCGTGGAGTCCGCAGTACCGTGAAGGGAGAGTTGACTATGCGCAACTCAAGCTCCAGCACAACAATCGACACCCATCGCTGTGGAGCGCCGGCAGAAACGACCCCGGTATCTGTTTGTCACCATCGCCGATTTCTGGATTTCAACCCATCTTGTGCAACGACACACTGGCGTGCGTGGGATCCATCCTTGCTAATACGTTCTTAGGTATCCTGAGACCCGCCCTGCTGTCGTTGCGTGCACTAAAGACTATCTAATCCGTCGCGGCTTACAGCAATGGCATGGCCGGAGCAAAGCCATGCCTCTCAAAAGCAATGAATTCCCGCCAATCTTTTGGCAGTGAAACATCACGATGTGCAGATGGAAGTCCCTAGTGTCTGTTCAGATACCCTTTCAGCATCCTGCATGACTGGCATCTGAAGTTTTGGACGGTGGCATCTTTCAAAGTGTCGCGAACAACCCTGATAGGCCGTCGTGGAGGGAGCACCCGCCACCTCCATTTTTGGCGATCTTTCTGCTCGTGTGCTAAAGGCTGACAACGCAAACCTTCCAAACTTTTTGCGGTGGCCTTACCAGCCTCTCTCACCCCGTGAGTGCTGGCGGAGTCTTCTGAAAGGAGTCTCGATCGTGAATTTGGCCGATTTTTCGGATTTCCGATCTCCAGATGGGCATCTGGCTGGACGGGGAAATCCACGGTGGGGATCAACGATCGGGTGGTTTCAAACCTGGTTGCACCATCTCGCCTCGTCTTAGGGACGGCTCCAACCTGCTGTTTCAATTGTGGTAGCAGCTATCCATTTCTTGGTGCGCAACGTCAAGTGCAAGGCCACCCTCTCCGGGGGCCGGTTTTGGGGTTCGCCAGCCCCGACCTTGAGATTCTCCAACCGTTCCGCCCCAATCTTGCGGGTTGAGAGTACTGTCATTTGTGCAGTGCTTAATACTTTGACTTGAAATTTTGGCCAGAGCATTGCATGCAAGTTTATTAGAAGCTCACAAATTTTGGTAAAGAACAGATAAGTGTGTGATATAAATTTGGCCTGTCAAACAAACGCGTTCATTTAATTCCGGACAGAGGAAGTAATTAGTATTAGTGATAGTGTTTCATGATGAATATGATGATGAAATTTGATGTATTGTCTTGCAACAAGAAAAAGATTGATGTGGGTCTGGGGTGTTCCGGTATGACCCGGGTTTTGTGCCGCTATGTCGTGTTGCCGGCGTGCGCGGTGCAGAACATCGGCTCTAGTAATGGCGGCTGTGCGTAAATTGACAGGCGGCGTGTGTTTTCCACTTGATTTCTTCGAGTTATTTTCCTTCACGAGGAAGCAGAACAAAATTTCTAAGTGTATTTACTTATTTTGCTGCACTGTTTCACTCTGATTGATGAGCTAATTGATTTATTTGCTTTGTTTGTAAAACTGACTGGCCTGGAAAGTTCATTTGTCCAATGTCGGCAGTCCAATATATGAATTTTGCCACTTATCTTTCCAACTGCCCTTGACTCCATTCACATTCATGGCGTCTTACTAGCACCTTGGCAAGGTGTCGCGCCAGCACAATCTAACACAATATGTTGCACCATTTTTTTCGGAATTCCTTCAAAGTCAAGAAATTAGGAAAATCTCAACATAAAATTTTGCTGTCTTTCAGGGTCGGATAAGCAGCGCAAATAAGCCTGGCCTGATATTTACAGCTTAAATAAAGATCGTATTTGCGTTTCTATACGTAAAAGCAGCATTTACGTTTTCCCGTAATCGTTCGTACAAATACGTAAACACAGGTCCCACGTACATAAATACGATACATACAGACTCTGGGACTCAGGAAAATGGCATCCAGACGGGTTGGAGAGGGCAGAACAGTGATTGCCTAAATGCTGTGCGATCGGACACCTATGAAAGACTATTGATTCTCGATTCAAATTCGGCCATTCTGTCACTCAGCTCATGAATATAAGACACATTTTCACTTTCGCTGCCATATTGGGCATGAAGGCAACTGAGACCACTGTCGACAGAGCACTGGTACAGCACATGTTGCTTCGCTTCCCGCTAGTCAAGAAGCAAAGTCATTTTGTTCAATAACTGTTCAACACAAATCGATCTTACCAAGGGATTGTTCATGGCCAATCCAGAATCTAGCAATTTGCAAATTTATATTTGGTAATATAAGAATTGGTACATTATGGATTCTGCGCGCGCAATGCCTTCAATTTCAATTAAAGAGATCACGGATACTGCTCTCATCGTTTGTTGTTATACCATATTATTATATAGCTTCAGCTTCCCATTTCTCCAGAGCAAAGCAGCGCCCTTGATACCGCTTTCACGGCAAATTGGGAGCTGACGATTGTTCCTTGTATGGATTACCTGTAAGTCCGAATGGATGAAACCCCGTTTGCTCGCTGGTTGAAACGCAGCCAGGTGAAGGATTTGGAGCGCCTCAAATGCATGCCACATTTAAATTCCCGACCTAAAGTGCACTACACAGGAATTTGTGCCTAAACCTATGCAATCACTTACCGATATGCTTGTAAATTGTAAACAGTGTGTTAGTCAGGTAAGATTATACCAAGTTGTGCACGTGAACGTTTTAGTGCGTAAGAAAACAATATTTTGGTTGTGGAAAATGTTTTGAGTTCTCATCCATGGAACAGTTCACGTACAATGCCTTGCTCGGGCAACATAAGTGGCCGATGCTGCCTCTTCGCCTCGATACATAAAATTTTCTTTACGAAGATGGTGATGATCCCTTTGGCGGTCATCTGTCTTTGTGCTGACATGTGGAACTGACGGATCCCTACTTGCATTGATGGGAAATATTTCCAAGTAATATAGGGCCATTGGCTGCGCGCTCTGACGAAAGCTTGGCGCTTCGTGCAATACGTTCCACATTAAAAATTATTAACATAAATACGCGACCCAACAATGTGCTCCAGAAAAACTGCGAAATCTCTGATCGCTTGCGCGGCTACCAGGGAATTCATACTGACCCGCGGGGCATTGAATTGGTCAGCCATTCGAGGTAGAGAGTGGCAGATTGCGATTTTCGAGTCCGCTGGCAGTGTATGTCGCCCGCCGCACACACAGGCAATGCAGATCACCATGGCGGCTCATGGCCTTGACAGACTTTGCGTCGCAGATTCCATGATGCAATGGTGCGTGCGTGTCATGAAGGGTACCGAGGGTGGCCATCATGCACAATTGGCTTTTAATCAGCAATTAACTCCAGCCATGGATTCGATTCAAGAAATGCAGTAAATCAAGGCAACATTTTCTTATACATGTTTTGAATACTGCCCATTAATTCACCGTTAATGACACCAGCAGAAAACGGCCTTTTTGCGGTGCCAACTGTGACGCCATTTGACACATATTGATGCCATCACAGCCACTTTCATGCCATCGCAGTCACTGTGACGGCATCGCTTTGTGTCAAAATAGCATCGCAGTTGGCATTGCAGACATGCCGTTTTCTACCAGTGTGAGGTGACCGCCAATCAGCGAGTCAATGAATCAAACAGATAAGACAATTTGCATACCAGAGCTGGAATGGCAGCTTTTAACTCCTTTCAATTTCATCAACAGCAGCAGACCTTGCCATTGCTACCGGAAAAGTTTAGGATCCCGTATCGATGATAAAAATGAACATCTGCAGGAGAAGCATTCATCAAGCCCTGCTGCCTCCATACCGGAAATCCGTGTTCTTCACCCATCCACCAAATAAATGTTGAGCCATTTTTAAGGTCGAAACTGGCTGCTCAGCCACAAAATTTATGCAACGAAATACACTGTCACCTTTTGATTCTGTTGCAGCTCGCCAACTTTCGAAATCACCTCATTCAATGTGCTGTCACCGACAATATCTTTAAAAAAAGTAGAAATTGATAATTTTATAATTTTGTGCGCACACATTGATTTCCTCGAGCAAATTATGGAAAGCGCTTTGCTCAGAAAAAATAAAATGCTGCCGGCTTCCTCTATTTGCTATGTAAACTCTTACATGATGGTGACTGACTAGCCAGAAATGTACCAATAATTTGATAATAAGAAAAAACAATATTTGAAGTTTTTGCAGCAGAATTTTGACGTCAATTTCCACGTTAATGTACGTTGACGTAGTATTCCCTCGGAAGCTGGAGATTTTTCTTGAATGTATCTTTCAAATGTTTTGCGCGCAGAAGAATTTTAATGTAAAATAAATCCCAAACTGGTATGTTTCAAATCATTCAGAAACAGAATGACCACCATCAGCCTAGCGGCATCGCGGGGAGTATAAATATCATATTTGACCTTCACTGTCCATGGCATGTATGAAATATGGATATTATGTTGATGAAATGTAACCACAGGTACACCTTAGGTAAATTCTCTTATATCTCTATCATCCCCTACCAACGCACTGGTTGCAATCCACGTGCAATTTTGAGGCATGAGAGGTCCTAATACAATTTTGCGAGAGCACGCCCGATTTCCAACATACTATAAGGAATGGTGCCACAGGCCAGATTTGTCAAGCGGTATCTGCATATATCAGGTTCAACTTCCGAATGGTCCAAGATCTGCAATGTTCAGGGCATGCCGCAAAACGCTCAGATAACAAATTATTACTTTCAAACGCAAGGATCGATACAATATACATGCCACACAATGCCCCGAGCAAATTTTCATTTTCAAATGCTGGCAGAAGTTTTATAACGTCGTATGAAGAATGGAGGTCGAATTTTCGAATGGAAGAGGCGGTGAGTCTCACTGGGATGAAGTTAAGACAAAAATCTTACCAGTGCTTTTGGGAGAGAAGCCCAAGGTCTGGGGAGAAATCGGTGGGAAGCCCATCGGATCCTTGGCTACTTACGGGTGCGGAAACATAAAGATTTATATTGATATATATATATATATATATATATATACACACACATATATATATATAATCTGATGTTTATATTATTTGATCTAAATTTACTCAATGCTGTTCATTGCTTAAGAAGGAAGCATGGCATAAATGGGTACTGAAGAAACGAATCCCACCATGCCGGCTCCTGATCGTCTAATTAGATAATGTAATTGAAGGGACAATTGTTGCTTCGAAGAACTCCTTGGTCAAGTGCTTTGTTCAAGTGCTAGGGAAAAGAAATTGGATCCCAGCTCGGCGCTCCATGAAGCTATCTGTTTTAGGGGCATTATTATATAAATATTCCTAATACCTTTGAATTTCTGAACTGATTAAACTTACGGTCACTCAGTGGCGCATATTTGGGAGCCAATTGTGCAGCGCATTGACATACCGACACTGTTTTTGCCGTTTGGGGTTGGCGGACGTGGTGGGCTACCTTTCCATTTTACCAGTAGGTTTGAAAAAATATCAAATCCAGCGACCCCCTGTAAGTACCAATTATTACAAACAGTTATGTCAGGTCCAATACTTTAAAGTGCTTGTCTGTACCGCTTTCTTGAAAGGGTGCTCTAAATGAACGGTATCGATTTTTCACTCTAGAAGATATGGCATACGCAGGTCTCTTCGCATTGAAAATTATCATTGTGCACATTAAAAGGTAACAAACACAAAAATTAAACAAACAATTAAAATATAATATATGAATAATGCGTTACCCCCGATTGTGTTGGTTTTCCGCAGCATCGTAGAAATGCCCCATGAATTGTTCCTGCGAAACATTTTTACAATTGCGCACTTGAATATAAGGATCTTCAATAATTAATCATTGAATTATCAAATTGCGAATTATTCAGGCTTGTTATTTACGCCGCAAGCACAAATCGTATTTACGTTTCTATACGCAAAAATAGTTTTTACGTTTTGCCCGTGAAAATGCGTAAAAATACGTAAATGCAACGTAAAACAGCCTCGCGTACGTAAGGACAGTACATGCAGGCTTCGGGACTTCGGGAAATGACATCCAGATGCATTGGATGTGCAGGAAACGAATTATGTTCCACTCCGTCGTGGCCCTTTCCGAGTGGGAAGTGAGGGCTGTGTTGCGGGAGCTCAACGGGCAGAATACTGATCACTGTACGCATCTTACATCGTGTAACCTGGGTGTCACAACGAGTCGTAGAAATAGCTCTTTTCCAAATTTGCATTTTGCCACGTGAAAACGCAAACACAGGAACGTAAACTTAACGTAAATAACAAGCCTGGAATCATTATTCAAAAACTATTTTTTTATGAATAGTTAGTCGTCGAATTACTTATTATTATATTCAATATTTGGCTGAATTAGGCAGCATTAAAATTTGTATTTATCTTTAAGAGGGCATGCTCAGATCGCGTCGCCTGGATGTTGGATACATCGACGAGGCAAGGGACAAAGGCAGCGGGCCGCCTTTCCGCGCGGAGTACTGCATCGACGAACGCACGCAGCGCGGAAACGGCAGTACATCATCTGCGGTACAGAATGAAGGCGACGGCAGTACGGTATCGGCAGTTCAGAGTCAGGAAAACGGCAGTACAGGATATGGAGTACAGCATCAGGGGAACGGTCTGCAGTACAGAAGGGACTCGGAGGCTCGACGCATGGAAAGGGAAGCTGAAGGGGACATGGCCATATTTCGGAGTGGGTTGATCGCAAGCTCCGACATGGAAAATGCCGAAAGATCGAGAGAGACGGACACGAAATCCTCAAGCCGAGGTGCAACACAGAGTTACAAGGTATTTTTGACATAAATTTATGCCAAAAATGCTTCGATGCTCTACACCGTGCTCAGATCAATGCACAGAACCACGCCGTGGTGCTGTGCAGTGCAAAAAAATGCAAATTTGCGGTATATTCATTCATTTAGCTGCGCATCTGGACCTACCCTGAAAGTTAAATTTTCTGTCACCCGCATTTGATTTCTGTTTATTCAAACATGTCCAATGCTGAAATTATTGAACACAGTTTAATGTAGTCAGTTGATTTAATTGAGGTCGCTATCATGTCTTTAATGTGTGAGACATCCCGGATGCGCAGGACCAGTGTGTGTGCTGCCGGGCAACGCATCTGGAATTGAAAACAGCATCAAACGCTTTCTGTCATCTACTTGTCAAAAACACAAATCTCATGAATGTGTCTTATACTACTTCTGTTTACCTCGTGATTCTAAATTCTAAAATAAATGGAAATTGAAGTGTATTGTATAGTAGCATTACATATTGAAAATTGAACTGAATTATATGTCAATTTGCATTTCTTTTTCAGGAATGGAAAAAGCGGAGGGAAGAGGAAACGGAATCACTACGGAATGAGCTTCGGGACGCGCGAAAGGCGCTGGACGGGGCGCTGGCCGAACGCCGTCAATTGGACGCGGAACTCCTAAAGGCCAAGGAGCAGGGCAGGAGGGAGAGGGACAAGTCCGTGGCCCTTAAGGAACAGATAAAGTTGCTGGAACGCCAGGCAGATGGCCAGGTGGAGAGGGGGAAGGAACTTCTCAGCGGACAGCTGAAAGAATTTAAAAAGGTGGGGCAATCTCCTGCTGGACAAATGTGGTGCCGGCGATGCGCAATATGTGCAAATTTTATTGGACAACGGCGATTCTAACTTGTGTGTGTCCCAGTGATAGTCGAACATGTTTCTTCATTTTGCTGTAATGGTAGTAAAGCATCACCCTGTCATATTTTGCCGCTCTATTTCCCATGACAGGATGTCATTCCACCATGTCATTCGAGTAATATCAATTCACGAGAGCTCATGAATATGCATGACGGCCATGTATGCATATGCATGAACATATGGAATACTGTTCTCAAACGAGAAGGATTTTTGCTTCATTATGAATGTATGATTTATTTTCAAGGGCACCAAATCCATGCTATAGTTGAAGTTCTTTGGTGCCCAACTTGCAAATTGCAAGCAAGGCCCCAAGTACCTGAATTAATAAACACCAGTGCTTAAACATGAACATGGTTGGAATGCCGCATGAATACAGTGCCAAGACCATATGGCGCGCATTTCATCCTGCTTCGGCAGGAAAAATTTTCTTAACTTTCCTTGTGAGGAAATTAAGGATCTGCATTGTGCCGTTCATTTGCGTCAAGGAGCGGTTCGACGTGCCCATTATGCACAAGCGAATTCTAGCAACGCGTGATTTAGACCTTATTTTAACATCATATAACATGCTATTTCACTTCGCACACACACCAGGTGCCACACACGGCTAATGAAAAACTACTTAGAATTTTACAGGTTCCACATATATGTGGAAAAATCATGCATTTCATTCCACTCCCCGCCACCTTCATCACCTGTTGTGCGCCAATTCAGCCATTTGAAAATTTTGACCCTTTCAAGTCGCACACCTGCAAGTAAGCTTGCAAGCCCTGACCTTACGGCTTGCAATGCAATTGTGCGCTGCTCATCAATGAATCCGTGCAATATGTGTTGAACGTAAAGTTCATGCCACATGAATGCGCTTGAATGGCTTGGAAAATTGCCTTGGTAAATGCGGCAGGACATGGAGTCTTACAGGGCTCTTCGGAAGGAAATGGCCCTTAAAAACAGGATGATTGAATCTGCAAAAGCCCTCTACCTAGACGAATCACACCGATCAGCTCTACTGTCACGCGCAAGAAACAGGTACCCATGTTGCATTTAGTTCCCAACGTCGATGAGCCAAAACGGGCCAAGCAAACTATTGTCCTGATTTCCTTCTCCTCGTTCTACGCGGGGTGGAGATTGGCGATATCGTAGTATATCCAGCCCTTCAGCAACAAAAATTTTACCGTTACCCTTTTTGCTCCGTGCTCTTTTTCGGGAACCTTATTTTTTATTCCCTTTTCCGTTGCTCCGCAAAAATGTATTGAAACAGCGTTAATTAATTTGTTTCCTGCCCAGAAAGGGGCCAAGCGTTACGTTACTATGCGGAAGGGTTGGATATACTAAGGCAGACATCTTATTTACGTTTACGGCTCCATTTTTGCATTTACGTTTCTACGCGTAAAAACGCGTAAATAGAGACACGCATATATTTTTCTTAAGTACGCAAGGCCCATTTCATCCATTTTTACGGGCATTTACATGTACAAATGTAAATAGCGTTTTCAAGCATCGATAGACGTAAGCAGAACTTGTTTTACGCGCCACAAATAACAAGCCTGTACTACGATATAGTCTTGACAACATAGCTTTGCTGAGCTCTGTCGATTGGCATGGCACCACCGTTACTTCAAATGCACGATGCACACTACACTACGATGATTTAGGCTCCACTTTCAATGCGTCCAAACGTCGGCTTCATAAAAATGACTTGGATTAATAATATAATCTAAATGATTTTGGAATAATCCAAGTCAATGTATCCGGGATCGAAATATAGTGGTACAGTCGAAATCTGAATAGTTACATAGAGTTTCAACAACATTGAAATCCAAACACAGTAGGAATATTGCACATTATTTCAAATTGAAATTAGACAGTCGTCGACAAATTTTTGGAATAAAATCGGGATATATCGGAGTAATTGTGAACAGTCAATTGCAATACAATCATGGAAAAAAAATTCATTTCCATAGGTGTCAGACCGCCATGGCCGCCCTGATGGATCGGGACAAGGCACAGGGCGACAGAATTTCCGACCTGGAGGATGCGCTGGCGCAGACAGAGAGTGCCCTCAAAAACCTGGAGGGCAGCAGCGGGGAGCTGGAAGCTGAGCGGAACGTGCTGGAGGAAGGCATCGCGGCGATGCGGGGTGGGGATGCTCAAAGCGTTGCATTGCGTAACTGTTACGCAATTCAAGCACCTACCGCACACCACAACGCTGTATCATACTAGCCTGGTGCACTACCAGGGTGCTCTGTATTCACATCATTGTAATGTTTGGCGCTTGGAACGAAAGCCGATCAAGCATGCAGTTATTTCGACCAAGGTGCGACATGCATCAGGTTCGAAATTTCTGAAAAGAATCTGTCCAACTACCAACAATATGTAAAGAAATCTTAAAGTAATCAATCGTCAATTTAGCGAATGTTTCAAAGCATCATCCGATGGCGGCGGCTTGCAGACGAGCTCGAAATGGCGAATCTGTTGCTGGAGCGGGAGTCCACGGAGTCGACGGACCTCAGGGCACGGGCCGTGGGGCGCATCGAGATCCTTCGAGGGGACGCGGAAAAGAAGTCGGGGGAGCTGCACACTTTAAAGGTTGCCCATGAGAAGATGAGGAAAGAATCGCGTGATAAGGACCACAGGATGGAAGTGCTGTCGTGCAAGCTGAAGGTACGGGTAGCGAAGAGGAGTGCAGCTGGAGTCCAACTGGGTGTGTTCAAGTTTCAAATCTATCGTCAATCTTTTTGATAATCTTTATGAAAATTGTACATGGAACAATATGACACATAAGTGCGAATGCCTATAGATGTTGAGCGTGATAAGGACCACAGGATGAAAGTGCTGTCGTGCAAGCTCAAGAGAAGGGTAGCGACGCAAGAGCGAGTACATCCAAATGGAAATTTTGAATTTTCAAGCTTAACCGAAATTGCACACGGAACAATGCGACACACAGACGAGAATGCGCACTCGCATCTGCATGTCTATTGTTCCACGAGATAAAGGTGACGTATATGAGCCCACATAGTGGCACACCTCACAAGTTGCTATGAGCAGTAGTACACGCTGCAATTCTCCAACCATGTAAATGTATTCATATGTTTTAGGATTTAAATTCGCATCCTGTATGCACATGCTCACGCGCACACAAGATGCGCACTTTCAACTTTTCCTTGAACCCAAACCGAAATATTGATTTTAGAATGTGTCAGGCCTGCAAAGCCCACGTGAAGAATCTGCAGGAAGAAATATCTGAGGTGCAGCGCGGCAAGGCGGAGGCGGAGGCAACGGCGTGGAGCAACAAATGCCAGTTGGACGATCTGACGAGCCTCAAGGAACGTGCGGAAAAACGGGCGGAGGCTTTCCATGGGAAGATGTTGCAGACGAGCGCGGAGCTGGCAAGCGCCCAAGCAGAGAGGGAGGGATTGGTTCAATCGGCGAAGGTAAAGGTCTAATATGTTTATGTTTATTTTCGATATGTATATTGAAAACAAGTTTCCAAATAATATGGCAGCTATTGGCGCTTCCTGGTCTGTCGACATGTTGCATATTCGACGTATTCATTTGCAGATTGTCATGCTTTGTATAAGGAACGCTTATACAGGATTGCATGTTCTCATTAGCTGAGTGCGCCATTAACGGCGAATGTGGCAATTTAGCATCTGTGTCAGTGCCTATACCGCAAAACGTAGAACCGTAACGCATTGCAACGTAACTCTGGGCTCTTTGTCGGGGATCTGTGAATAAATGCGTAACGGCGCTGGAGCGAAATGAGGAGCAGCGGATTCGATAACGCTCCCAGAGTATCTGGGTTGGCCGCCACCTCCAGCGCCATGGGGTGCCCGCGCTGCACTCAAAAGCCGTCTGGAAATCGCAGCTCCTCTCCAGCTGCATCCTGAGCAGTCGACCTGTCCAGACGCGCCTCAATCAACGGCCGCACCCCGCGGGCCGGATGCCGCCCCCGTTCGAATCTGCGCCAATCTGAGCCTCTCCTTGCGCGGGCCGTCGCTGGGATTCTCGGGCACCGTCCCCAGCGCCGGGAATGCGCAGAGATGATTCGATGCTCACCGCTTGTTCACCCGCTGCTTGGATCGCATTGCGCACGCACAGGAGTCCAGGAACTGGTCGGTTGCGCGCCAAACTGGGCACGCAGATTCTATAGCGGATTGTGGGCAAGCGGGACACGATGTGGAGCGGATAAATATAGACAACGCATTGACAGAGAAATGCGGGGCAAAACGCGTAGCGGGTGTGTGTGGCCTATGAGAAGCGGTTTATTTGTTACGGTATTGCCTATTACCTACGCCATCACGTTATTCTCACTTTCGTCGACATTTTAGGCCCTTTTTTCCTTCAGTGCTGATAAAAATTTACATTGACGGCTCTTATAACACTGATGCAAAAATCAAATTCACGAATTTGACGGTGATCACCAGTAAACATTTGATGGCATCCGTGTGCCCTGCCGTCGCCATTCTGGAGCCTCTTTCCTTTCAGAGTACCAAAATGTATTATCATGTGTACTGTGTATATGCATTATTGTGCCTGCATTCAATATTGATGCCCCCCGGATATTTTATTTCTGTTCACTCTAATGTGACACGATGGCAATCACAAAAATCACAAGAGTTCATGTTCGCGAATTCAGGTTTAAATTTTGAAAACGAAACTCATGAATTCCCTATCACGAGTTCTTGTTATTTTTGCGATTTTCTGTAGATCATATATTCATGCTCTGCAGAAACTCTGTAATGTTCCTTGGCTTCCACACGTCAATATTTTACCCAGCATTGTTAATGTCAATGATAATACCAATGTTAACCATACTAAATCTGCAATGTTCATTGAATATTTGTATAATTGGATTTCTTAAATGAGTGATATCTTCCCTTAAGGCAAACTTGGAGGAGAGCGAGTCGCTCAGGGAGCAGCTGCGGAAGCAGCGCGAGACCCACTTGGCCATGTGCAAAAACGTCGCAGACCTCAACGACAGGATAGATCACCTGGAGAACATCGCTAATCAACACGAGGCCCTAAAGATCAGCCACGCCGACCTGCAATCGAATCACAAAAATATCAAACATGATTTTGAAGACTTGCAGAGGGTGAGACTCTTGAATTAGCACACTGCGATTTAGCTCGGATGGAAGCTGATCTTCTTTTAGTGTGAGTGAAAGCTCAAAATCATGTTTCACACGATGCTGTGTCTCACACGAATGTGAAAGTGTTGCGGTCATTAGATTTGTTCCACCATTTACATACATATTACATTACCATTCGCATGTATATTGTATTGCCATATATTCCTATTTTGCTAAGATAAATATTGTTATTGTTATGTAACTATTTTTTGCATAGAAATTGCATTACCATTACATTGCAATTTGTGTTTATTCAGTCATATTACAGCATCGAGGCTCAAAACATACCTTTTCCTAGGTATCCGACAGCAGGGCTAGAAACATAGCCTGTTTGGAAGGCGACATTCAGAAAAATCAGACCGACATTCTCAAGCTTGAGGCGGCGCTCAACAAATCCAAAAATGAAGTCAGGAGCCTGCAGTCAGAACTGGCGACGGCGAGAAGGAACATAGAGTCATTGAGTAATGAGAGAGCCGACTTAGAAAAGAACCTCGAGGACTTGAGGAAAAGGACCTCAAAAGAAATAAAAGAATTGAAAGAGGTGCTGGATGGCAAGGAGAAAGAGATTGAAAACCTTGAGTCAAAGGTGCGACTACTGCCGTAAAACAAACGCCGTGTGTCCGAATTAGGTGACAACTGTTCTTGAGTGTATTGAATGGCCGAATAAAAACCGTCCCAATGAAAAAATGGCAAATAAATGTTTTCATTTGCTTTTGTTTATGCTGAAATTTGACATTGGCATCGCACTATACGAACTGTGGCGAATTTCGATAAGGTGATACCAGCTGTGGGGTAGGGACTCCTACCTTCTTTAATCCTGGGCCCACTGGCGACCGCCGGGAAACTGGAGGCCATACAGGGCATCCATGCAGGACCGCCCAAACTACTATCTATATATAATATCCAGTTCAGAAAGTTATCATGAAGAACATTGTGTAAAGCTTCCCCTACACTAGGCCTGTCAATACGTCCTGGGTGAGGCGTTACACATGGGCTACTAAAGCTTGTACAAGATTTCATTATCCTGACATGTCTTTTCGTCATTTCACTTCAACAGCGGTGACGCCCTCTTGTGGGTGACGCCCTCGGAGCAACCCCGAGACCTACATGCAGCCGCTGCATATGGGCAGCTGACAACTCCTATAGGTCACTAGTAGAAAACAGCATGCTTGCGATGCTATTTTGATACAAATTGATGCCATCACAGCCGCTTCTTATGCCATCACAATCACTGTGATGGCATCATTTTGTGTCAAAATGGCATCGCAGTTGGCATCGCAAACATGCGGTTTTCTACCAGTGGGTGTGATGCACCGTACCGGACCGGTACGGTGTCGATGGCACCGGGTGCCATCTACAAAGACCGGTGCATCAAAGTCGCGTTAAGGACAAGCATCATACGAGAACATTCAGAAAGATTGTTGCCCATCAATGCTGCATTGGTTTGGTTGCCAAGTATCCAACGTGGCTTCGCTCCTCGTCACAACAGCCGAGAGCTCAGCCGGACCAGAAGGCATAAAGTTGCCCTGCATTTTTCTTTATTTTACTGAAATACTTGATTGGACACTTTCGCAAATTTGGCTCGCAGATCTCTGGGCTTCTGAAGACCATCGAGGATCGCGACTCTGGCATAAAGAACCTACGGGATGATGTTCGCCGACTGAAGAGCGAGAATCAGCAATTGGAGGCGGACATGAGAATGGAAAAGGGCGCTCTTCTGGTGGGTGGAATTTTTAGCCATTAATAGTACATTATAGACTGCATCAGGTCTTGGTGCAGTGGATTCGAATCCCAATAATTTGGTTGTGCAGTAGTCGCATCTGTGATACATGGCACACCGCATAGCATGTATTATATGTACGATGTGCAAAAGCTGGAAAATGAGCAGGGCGCTTGCTGATGCATCCATGCGCAATATTTTTTAACCACACTCATGCAGCAAAATCACATTTATCAAACAATTTGACAATAAAAGACTCTCCATGAATACCTACTAATGAATACCAATTCTTGCGATTCTCCTTCTTTAGGTGTCTTATTACAATTCGCAACACACGAGACCATTCTATTGTCGTCGGTTGGGAAAACTCGTTCCTGTAATGTACAGTCATATGGACGTACATTCAACCGTACATACAGTCAACGCATTGACCACAACATCGTGATTGTAATCTAATCGAATCGCGTCACCTCAATTGGGTGTGCATTCAAGGTTTTAAGTGCCATTTTTAGTGCTGACTCCCAATAAGATGCCCTTAATCGCCTGTTGGAGTCCTCCTTATCACAATGTTTACTTTCAAACAAGAAAAGGAAGTTGAAATTGAAAAAGCAGGAACCATTCCAGTACTTTTCAACATATATGAACAGCCCAGCTGGTGCAATTATCCACGAATTTGGTATTTTGCCTATGTAAATTGATGCAAGATTTGCCTATTTGATTACGTATATATGAATAAAAATGGCTGCAACATTCCCTATTAGTGCTTCAAGAATATTGAATGATAATGCGTACAATTAATTTAATTGAAAACTTCACATAAACAGAAGTCTTTTGAATTCACGTTCTTGTCTGAACTCGCTTAAATCTGCAGAAAACCGTATCGCTTTTCTTTCCAAGCATCATAGGCGATAAAGTATTGCGGTCTCCACCATCTCTGGGCTCCATTTCAGAGACAATCATTGTGGAACAATTATTCGATTCGCTCAATCAATTAATGGTTTCAAAACCTAGTACTCTGCGCTTTTTAGGACAAGGCGAAGTCCCTTGAATCCCAGCTCGACGATTTTCGGGCATTCGCGGCCACTGCAGTCTTTGTCGCCCGCGACGCCATATGCCTAGCCGGCAAGAAGCCGCCTGCCTTTGACCCCGAGGGCCCAGAGGACATGGCCGAATTAGTCATGGCCGGTCACAAGCAGCTGCGCAACAAGCTGGCGGCGACACAGGCAAAATCTTTGCAACCGCATGCACTGCCATTACTGTAAATTATTGTCAATAACATTCCGTAAATAAAACCGCATTGTATTTGGAATTGGACACAATTTCATTGATATTATGTTAAGTTTCGCAGATTCGAATGTTAGAGGGAGGAGGATATTTTGGATTTTGCACAACTATTGCCCATTATTTTGCACCCTTCTTGAATGCGGTACATGGCATCATTCCTTTCCGCCACGCTCTTAAAGTGTTGGTAGCGTTACATTAGGAACAAGGAGAGTGTGGTGATAATTCATTATTAATATATTGACCATCGAAAGTTTTCGGGCCTAAATTGTTCAAATGATCAGTATTTTACAGTAATTTGTTTCAACACTTTTTCCTGCAGAGTGCTGTAAGTACCTGAGGTTTATTGCATATAATAATGATAATACAATAGGACTTATTGCGACCCATCAAAGGCGCTTGTCTTGCACACTGCACATGGTAGAAGCTGTCGCTCCACCGACATTGTCTTATGGACAACGTTTGGCAAATATTTTTGGCTTGCACATCGAAGCGTTGAAAGGAAGTGCGTAACAGATTCGCGGTAACGCAGGGCATGCACGCCAGGTGTGTGGAGGAGTTGAGGGAAGAGTGCGAGGCTCACGCCCAGGCGCAACAAGTCATATCGTACCTGCGACAGGTAAATGAAATAATCGTGTACAGAGAGGCATAAAAAATAATCAGTGCGCAAGTAACGGATGCACAGAAAATTTTCCAATTGTACAGTTCACGTGCCAGCACGCATTTGACCTTTCGCGAGAGTCAAAAATAGCAAGTAAAGGCAATGCCTTCTTTTAATTTTTTAAGAACACCCTTTCATTGAATTTAACTCGGCGCATAGGCAATTTGACTTGAAGAAGAATGTGAATTTTGAGGCAATCGGAAAAGCTTTAGAGATCTGCCTGTGTATAGTATTCAGCGATTCACAGATATCGGCTTCTCTCCTTTCTTGAAACTGCTACGTGCGGCACCAGCATTCGCTAGCAAAGAAAGGACCAAATAGCACTTTTGCGAACACACATATATATATATATATGTATATATATATATATATTTATTTCATATACACACACACACACACACACACACACACATATATATATATATATATATCCATTTCATCAGCGTTATGCATGCTAAAACATGGAAACAACACAAACCCGTAAACTTTGTACACATTTGAGCACGCATTATTTGGCCCTTTTTTCCTAATGATTCTTTTGAAAGAAAACTCATGAGACGTGCAGTTAGTACTTCAGAGAAGCGCTTTGCAGTGCCTATATCCGTTTGCAGCGCTGCATTACACTTCCCGAAGTTCTGCCCACTAGGGATGCTGTTCCCATAGGAGCTCGACCGCGTCGGCGAAGGTCATTCGGACCCGGGAAGGGCGTGGCCCGCGCCACCGCACTTTTCAGGGAGCTCAAGATCGGGATCGGCAAGATCAAGTTCCATGTCCGCATCTACAAGGTCACCCAGCGCCAGGTGATCTGCCAGATGCGTCATTACGTACGTAATTAATGATGTAATACAGTGCTTACTGTACACCGTAGGCTAAGATTAGGAAGTAGTTATTCGTACTATACGAAGTTACGGTGCGCAGCTGACCACGACCCCATGAATCGTAATAGCTTGTTGGAGATAAGTTACGAGCATTGAAGGAATATGTTTTCTTCAACGTTTTCATGTTGAATACTTTGGCTGTACTTTTCGAATGCTGTCGCGCGTTCACAGTGAACAGAAGCGACGCCCCGGCCAGACATGTCCGAGTCAGGCGCTGTGATGAAGTAATGGAAGTTGCCAGTTGTTCTCCTCAAAAAAAGTCAACAATTGAATTTCGCCACAACCGATTAGTTTATGTCAATTTCCCCATCAAAATTTTAAAAGAGAACGGAGAAACCTCTCAATTTCTTATCGGCGCAACGTGGTTTTCAATGGCTCAATTTCATGACACCCATGCCAGAACTACAGCCTGAACCAATCGCACGCGTCTCTCAGGGGGCAACCCGCCAGATGAGACCCTGAATCGACGAGATCTCTCGCACTGATCAACCAAATTTTGATGCAAATGTAACAAATGAATAAAACTGACCGGCTCGACCTAATTGTCTAATTTATCTCATTGATCCAGCTAATCCAATTGATTCAATTGCACCAACAGGGGCTTTGATGTGGAAATTGTTTGACTGCGCACGAATATTCATGCACAATTAGCCGACCAAACGAGCTGCCGCCACAGTTTCCACATCAAAGCACGGCACGCAAAGCGCAGCACCCTCGCAATAACTGCGCTAACCGCAATTCCCGACAAGTTAAGTCCGTCCTGCCCAGACCCGGGAGTAGAGACTCGGGTTCGTCGCGCCCCGATGTCGAACGACGACTTCCGTCGACGGGCGACGACTTTGAGGACTGGGTGGCGGAGTTCATACAGGAGGATGTGGGCGAGGGGCTGCAGGCGGTTCCGGATGTTGAGCGGGGCGACGAGGTCGATGGGGAGGGCCCTGTTGACTCGCCGAGCCCGCCGGGAGAGCCAGGAGTTGTGTCGAAGCGCGATGACCCGGCAGTGAGAACAATCTGCGTAAAGCACTTGTGAAACAGGCCAACATACACGGTTTCGAAATCACTTACCGTGGAACACGATTGAATATCGTGTTGCAAATCGCGCTAAATCGCTTAATTATTGTATAAAGGTGGCATCAAACCATGCAATAACGATTGAGTGAATGCACATTATTTAAACATGTTTTGGCACGGTTTTGCACAGATTTTACGCTGCTCGAAACCGTGTATTTTGACCAATGGTTTGCTTGTGATAAAGAATATTCATGTTAATACATGCTCATGTTACTACATATTTGACTATATATAACAACATCTGACAATATCTAAAAATATCTGACAATGCATATTATATTTTCAGTTTAATTGTCCAAACCAATTATGTAGGAATAAGGATATTCTCCTGTAAGCAAGAATGTGCATCGCCAGCAACGAAAGGTCCTGTCGGGCCGCTGTGACGCGCAGGGGAGATGGGAGAACCTCAAAAACACGTTAGTCGGGCGCTGAGCAGAATTTTTTTGTTGCATGCGAAATATTTTCTATTCTATTTAATGACAGAAATATTTACATGCATATAAATTAGATAACTAATCAGTCAGTGATAGCAAGACACCTGCGAATATATTTCACATGTAAGTGCATAATTTATGCGTCCAGTTCTGTGTCCGCGGCCTGGAGCATCAGCTTCCAAGATAGGCCGACACCGCTCATGCCAGACCATTTAACAAGTCGAATAAAATAGAATAGAATAAATAAAAGAATCGAATAGAACAAAAATGGCTCGCAGTCCATGCAGAACCTATCCGCTTGCGATCCAATTCCGATTGCGCGAATGGTTCATTCAGGCTTGGTTTTTACGCCGTAAAAACTGACCGTATTTACGTTTTTACACGTAAAAAAATATTCTACGTTTTTACGGGCAAAAATGCGTAGAAATGGGCAAATGCAACGTAAAAGCTGCCTGGTGCACATAAGGACAGTGCATACAGACTTGTGCAGTCCCGAGAGTGGCGGCCATACGCCCCGGAAGGGGCAGAAAACGAGCTTTTGTTAAACGTCATTATCGCCCTTGCCAAGGGCGAGGTGGGCACTGTGTTGCGGGTGCTGGAGATGGCGCAGGACTGATCATTGTGCGCAACTATCATCGTGTAATCTCAGTGTGCTAGGGAGCCGTAAAAACATAAAAGTAAAACGTAAACGTAAACGTAAAAACCAAGCCTGGGTTCATTGTCGTCGTATATCGTTCTTGCAGCGAAATGCAAACGAGCAGCTTTGGAATTACCGCAAGTGAACCAATATCTTGTTATGTTTTAAAAAAATCATATGTTGTATGACATTACTTGCGCTTTTATGTAATTTTTCTTGTGCGACGTCTGTCTTTGCGTCTTCAAGAGCCTGAGGAAGCACATAAAGACTCTTGGCAACCACATTTTCAAAATGCACGCCGACCTCCTTGCGGTACGGAAGGACTTGGAAAGGGAGACCTCTGCAAGGCAGCTTCGCGAGAGGTGCGGACGCCGATCCTTCGGTGAACTTTCGGTGCACTCATTAGCGGATCATTTTTTACCTGTATTGGATCCATAATGCATCGATTTGAGGAACATTATTCCTGCACATTATCGGCCACATGCGTTGTTGGCCATACATATTCTGAGTCCCGGGAAAAAAGAATCAGCAAGCGGATATTCAATTACTATTTAGTAAATAGTATTTACTATTACTAATCCGCTTTACTTCCCAGCGCGGCAGAAAGCAACAAGGAAATTGCCCTTGAACTTTATCAGCGACGTCGGAATAAGCCGATGGTGGGTTCAGCGCTGTGAGCATAATACTGTATTATGCATAAAATCAAGAAAACGATGTATGGTGTTTATGGATCTTGATGTTCAGTACCAATATTTGATATTAGTAATCAGGCGGCAATGCTGATTCTGTGCATATATATGATCAAATATATGCACGAACAAATCATCGCGTGAGTTGTTTATCTTCCTCCATGCACAAGGTACGCGTGTGACATCGCGAGGCGCCTTAAGGCCATCGAGGACGACACCACCACGAAGCTGCAGGCTGGCATGAGGGAGGGCATTGACAAAGGCATGCAGACCCATGCGTCAGAAATTTGGGCGTACACGCTGGCCACAGAGATTAGCGAGCAATGGGGAGGCAAGGTGTGGCTCTGATACATTATGAAAACGTTTCACTTGCATGAATTAACGGAAAGCAATTTCCAAGTTTCCGTGTCTGATTTTATGTTTTTAATTGCATAATTGCATGCCGTGCTTGCTGGCAAAATATATAGGCACGTGTGCGTTGCTTTGAGAAGTATTGCAGGTACATCTGTAATCTGGTACACGTACCAGTGTTAGGTCATCGGTTACATTCAGTTTCTACATCGGGCAATTTAGCGGCGATGTTTTCAGTGAAGTTGACTCTACAAAGCGATGTGCTAGTGGGATGGGCCCCAAAGAAATCTCACGTGCTGGGTCGTTTAACCTGGCATATTTAGAATGGCAAATCAGGTTCGATCTAATCAAAAGTAAGTTTCAAAATGGTCCACGCTGAGAAAACCTAGTCCAAATTGGGGCTGGGCCTAGTTGAAATAGAGGCTCAACTTAGTGCAGTCATATTGAGGATCGCCGTTGACCAGACCGAAGGAAACGTAGTCAAATATTAGGTTCAATCTGGTCCAGCCGTATGGAGCACAGGTGTTTGATACCCTTCGCTAGAGGAAATGATAGCCATGAAGGCTATTTGAGGTTTTTTATGGTTTTATGGGTTTGGGTTTGGGTTTTTCTTGTTTGCAGCGCCGAAGCTCAATTTGTACTGTGTCTAGGCTCTAAAACCATTTGATATCCAGCAATGAACCATTTGCCCTTGCTGCTACCCGCAGATGGCCGTGTCGGAAATTTCGGCAAGCATAGGGCATCCGTTGCGTCCCGCCACCGCCAATTCCCAGACCCGGAACCTCCAACCGTCGTCGCTCACATCCAGGCCGCGAAGCGTCGCCTCAGGTGCCTCGAACCGGCGGACCGGCAGAGCCAGATTCCCCAGAAACATCCATAGTGCCACCGGTTCTGAGCCCCAGTCAATCCAGGCCTCCCGCGTCAGGAGCCATAATCGTCGCCCCAAATCTCACGGGTGAGTGGTGGCGGCACAGAACATTTGAAGACACCACCGAGGAAACGTATCCCAAATATTTATACTTCCATACGCTTCGAGCCAAAATGCGCGATTTTTGATAATCGGAGGTGCTGATAATACGGAATCGCATTGCGAAGAATTTTTGCCAAAAATGGTAAATACTTTTCCGATGTGCGGATCTTTTGGCAGACTCAAACTTGAGGTTAGATTCTTGAGAACATCTAAAATTTTACCGGAATCTGTAAACAAAAATTACATTATGGAACGCGTCTGGATGCGAATCCTTGGACACACAAAAGCATTAAATGCACGTTTATATGCATTAAACACCTAAAATTGCATGAAAAACAACTTAACATGTATCTGCTGCCCGCCTGCGACTTCTGACACCTGCAGCAGATATACATACATCACCACCATTTATTACTATCTTTGTGTGAATTTCGTTAAACAACGGAACTTTCTGGAAGGTCCAAGCATGCGGCCAACAGCGCTGTGCACGGTTCCCGACCCGCCACTACGACGGGAGGCTGCGATATCGAATCGATTCGCATATCAAGTCCGATATCGGAAGCGGGATGCGATTCTGTGGGCGCTTGGGACGGCAACTGGAACGAAACGGCGCGGGAGGCAGTTCGCGAGTCGGTGGAAAAGGGGCAACGATTGAGATGGGAGGCCTTAAGGCCCCGGGATGTTGTGCACCCCCAGTTCGAGGACCTGGTGAACGGGGCGCTGGACATGCCGGGAGTGGAGTCGCTCCTTAAGGTGCATCGTTGGGTGCATGGATGTTCTCTTTCAGCCTTATATAAGCATAACATGTATAGTGTAAATATTATATGTAACATTGTATGTTCGCTTACAATGTAGTAGTACATAAAGAATGCCGTTTTCCGTACTGAAATATAGCAGTCACATTTCAGCATGGAAAACGGTACTTCAGGTTCCATTTGCAATACCAAGTGATGGCAATTGATAGCATTACGTGTCGCTTTGATGCCATCGTAACCGTGGTGGTGACGTCCTGTAGTGTCAAATGGCATCGCAATTGGTATTACGAAATGGCATTTTCTGTGCAAAAGGAATCTGCGCATCCATAATGTCATGTATACTAAAGGTATTGCACTGGAAAAAGAAACGAATGGAGCGCTGGTATGAATCATTACACGAAACCTGGAGGGAATGACAGAAGCGACAGTGGGTCTTGCTGCAACAAGTTTGTTGACGTGCTTCCTATCAGTGTTGCTGCTAGAATCGCGCATCAACATTCCAACGGCATCTTTGCCCTTGATGCTAATGATGCTTATATGGAGTGACTTCTGCCATCCTGTCAATCGCCAAATTTATCAAAATTACAGCTATTGTTGCTTGCAAAACGATGGCGCATGAACTGGCAGGAACATTGACCGGCAGTGCATAACCGAATTGCTGCACCAAGGACTGTCAGTTTTGCTGCAACAATCCGGTATTTAGATGCGCTGACGCGATGTAGGTGAACCCTTTGCAGCAGCGTAATTTTGATGTTGAGACAACCTGCGGAAATTTCAATCGCATTATCAGTCCGCCACTTGATGAATAGGTCAAAATCTATTCATAGGTCGAGACATGCCAAAACATTATGTTCTTGGGCGCAGCCGCCCATTTCATCCGAAGAAGTGATTCTCAGTAATTTCCCCAATCGGATTAATCCCATATCTGTACTAATCGTCAAAACTTGATTAATACAATGCATATATTAATCTCTATATTGAGACCGTTATCTCGTGAAGGTGCTGTCCACGGGAGAATGGACTGGCTGGCTTGGAGACATTGATGCTGGCGTGGAAGTGAGCGAAGGGCAGGTGCGGTAGACGTTGCATAAATGTGTCCAAATACATCTGCAGCCAACACTCAATATTAAATTTACCAATGCGGTCACAATTGTGGCTGCAGTGCCGTTGGTGCAATGCCTTGTTCAGAAAATGACCGTGTGTCAATGTTGACAAGTTTTGATGTGAGCACCAACATTACATCAGCGCTAGTATATTGTCGTTGCTGCAGCACTATTAATAGCACTACGAATATTCGGCATTGCGTCAATGATGCTGTACAGCTCTGCGATCATGTTAGTACATAATATATCCATCTTAAAAGTATTGTCCGAATTTGTTTTCTTAACGTAGCTTTTCAAGATCAACTTAACTGCTCAATTCGACACCAGATTCAGATTCCTTGGTCGATTTCCGATGGATCTGCATCCCCATTACATGGAATTAGCACAATAAATCAAGGAATCCAGAGCATTTAGAAAAACGCCCCTATCCAATGTTGCACATTCCTTGAGTTCCCTATGCTGTTGAGCTCGACTATTCTCCTTATGTTCCATCGTATACCCATTTCCTTTAAGCTTGTTATATTAATCGGAGTCTATGGTGTCCACTCGGCAACGGCCACCATTTTTGTGATGCCTGTTGTTTTTTCTTTCATCTTCTGCTTGGACACATGTCAGTTTCCAATCTTCCAATCAAATTGATGGGCCAGATCCGCCCTAGCATCTGCCACGACGAACCGTGTTTTGGGATGTGGCTCTTGTGTTGGGCCGTGGCAACACGATCCACAACGTCCTCAGGGAAATAACGTGCATGCTCACTGTGCACCACCAAATAGAACCAAGCCTCATCCACACGGATTAAATTCAGCATAAAATCGTACATTGTCATTCTCTCGTTGGCCTTGTTCACTACAAACACTAATTTGGACCACATTTGCTTGAAATTCAGTTATTGTTTCATCCATCGCTGTCTGCACACTACCACCATCGTTTTAAGCCACATAAAAATCGAAGATTTCATAACTTCAACTTTGGAATTCTCAATTTTGTGAGTAGTCAGCCTCGTTGTCCCCTGGCAATTCCCCTTGTTCGCCTCTACCAAGTTTGTTTCCATGGTCGGTGTCAGGAGGCAAGGCCATCCTGACCTTGGCTCATCTCTAAGATCGAGACTATTGCACCGATCCAGCCGTTCCATCGCTCTAGACCATCACTTCTTCACGGTCTTTGCTGAAACACTGAATAGGATTGTGATCTCCAGCGCCTTCCCATACAGAATGCAATCGCTAAAGGCGTCCATTGCAAGCGAGCAGCTGAGCACCAATGCATAGCACTCCTCCAGCGGCAGCTCAGCCGATTCTGCTGTTCTCGGCGGGCGAGACAAGCTCGCCATTGCAGCGACAAACTGTTTGCAGCGCGTAAAGCCCCACATCTGTGCATCGGGGTATAGCTCGACAACAACTGGGCCATTTGCGATGTTCAAGATCGCTATGGAAAACTCTCAGAAAGGGACTTCAGATCTGTTTTGATCAATTTCTCTGGCTCACAGGTTTTGACCTTGATTCTCGCGAAAACGAATTCGGGCAATACTATTGAGACACAGTAGTAGTTTGTATCGCATTAATACGTATTTTTTTACTACATACTGACTCCATTGCATCAACGACTGCATTCAGCATTTCTCCCTCAAAATTGTTTCCATTAGACAGTGGCCAATTCAAGGATGTCTATGTACTGCGATGCCACTTGATATCATATATACATCATACATGACGACCACTATTGCCCAATACATTACCACATGGAAACTCTACAGTAAAGTTAAAACACTTTTGCTTCACTAGGCCCCGCTCCTCCATTTTCTAATGCTGGAAGCCTGCGAAGTCCTTGGCGTCGAGGTCATGCCGCGACTGTACATAAAGCATCTGGACCTGGCGACCGCCTTTTTCCTGGAATTCGCCGATCACGTCCCTTTCGGAGAAACCTGGGGAGATCCCGGAGCGCACCGCCGTCCGGCGGTCATCGTCACCAGCGCGCTGATTTCCCTTCTGACGCCCATGGAGATCGAATCCACGCTTGCTGGCACAATGGCGCCCTATGTCGCCCCAGGTATGAGATTCTTGTGAATCACAAGATTCGCAATATCAGATGCTCATTTTTTCCAGAAGATCAGGTATCCCATTATCGCAAGATCAGATATGCAATCAAGGGTTTCCATCACAACATCAGATACTCGTTTTTATCATAGTATCAATAATGTTGACAATGTCAGATATTTGCCACAACCAATTCTGGATATTTTTCAGTAAATTTCTGCATATTTACGGACTATTGGATTCAGGAGCGGAAACGGCAACGTGTGCTGTGCGCATGGATTTCCAAAAGGGGAACTTAAATGGGTGGCCTGCGCTAGGAAAGAAAGGGCCAAATAACACTTTTTGGAACACACATAAAACACATTTCATCAAAGTTTTGCACGCTAAGAACACAAAAATAACAAAGACCCGTAAACTTTATACACGTTTGAACACGTGTCATTTGGCCCTTTTTTTCCTAGTGCTGCGTTAGATTTTCTGAAACGGGAACGCAAACGTGTCGTTCACGTTGTGTTGACGTTTCAGCCTGAACGTATCGTAAACGGGAGAAAAACACGTTCGTTTGTGCCCACCCCTGGTGTGTGCCTGCTTGCAAATGTGGATTCCATCCCCGCAGAATAGTCAATCAATTTTGTTTCCCAGAGTTTGGGGCAGAATTTTCAGCATTCAATGCAGTTCAAAAAGTTAGGAGTTCAAAAAAGCGGGTGGCAACAATAAAAATGGCTATTTAAGCTCCGACTTCCACAACAGGCACATTTAATTAAGAGTCAACGATACTCAGATCTAGTCCTATAAATAGGCAGTAATAATGCAAATAGATAGTTCCAAATACAGAACGTGCTGCAATGATGTCCACATATATACAATTATACATGTAATAACTTCTCCAGAAATAATCTCTGTACGGACATCCAAATTCAACCGCGTTTGGATATTTTTCAGATAATTTCCTCATATTCCAAGGAACCTACAATCTAGCCAGCTGCAAGTTGATCGAAACGACAACCTGACCGCGCAGGAGGAGGCGGATTGGCGTTCCGCGACGACAAATCTTGCCGATGGCCGTCCATGTCGCTCATGGCCACCGCGGCTTCCCTCGTTCGGCTATCCCCGGACCTGGTGCTCCAGAGGTCCATGGCGGGGGCCGTTTCCATGTGGGCCATGGTCCGCAGCGCCTGCGACCGGCTGTGGGCCGCCGTAAACTTCTGCGGCGACAGGGTGTCGCTGATGGCCATGCAGGTGGGCAGTGTTCACGGGTGGAAATTTGGAGTCAAATTGGGTAGCAAGCGACATCTTTAAGGGTGATGCTTACTACCCAATAGTCCGTATTCTTATATGCTATGTACGACCCAATCTACCCAATTCTAGTTTTTCATACTACATACTACCCAATGCCACATACATTTAACAGTAATGCAAGTTTGCGGCTGTTATTTGGCACAAATTGGTGCGATCACATATATTGTTACAGGATCAAAGCGGCTGCAAAATCGATGCCTTCCGCCAGCGAAGGTGCGGTTTAGACCTCAAGTGTTTAAAAATGAGACCAAACCGATTTCTCCAAATTTAGAGAGATCGATTCCGTCTCATTTTGCACAATTTGAACCCTGTCAGGAACTGTTCAATTTTCGGAAATTTTTGCCAGTGTTTGAGCTACTGGTTTGGGGAAGGAAACGACGCCAGCCGGGACAGTCAATGCGTATTCGCTGACGAAATGCACTTCGACAAGCCAAGCTATCCCGAAAGAAGGCCAAAATGCAAATTCGGTGACAACGCCTGCCATTCAATTTGGAGTCTGAACGGCGTTGAGGGAATCAAAATAGCAAAAACTGCGCGTTGTTCCTTGTGCTATTTTTGCGGTAGCATTTGGCAAGTTTTTGGTGCATAGTGTGGGTAGTATCCTTTAATGCAGCAATTCTGCTTTCCAGGGTAGCTTGCGAGGAATCTGAAGTAGCACGCGAAGAGAAACTGGAGTTCTGAATGGATCAATTGGCGAATCCACTCTCTTTTTGTCAATACACATCCATCCAACTGCTGTATCTATCTGTGAAATAATACGAATGAGGATACGTATCAGAACCTCATTTGTACCTCATTTGCATCTCACATGATTCCATGTACGTGCTTCATATGTGTACCTCATATGTGCCTCATTTTCGCCTCATGTGCATATGATTCATTTTGTGATTGACTGAGTCATTGGCCGATCTGTGGGCATGCAGGATTTGCACGTGGTGCTGTCCGCCGCGCTGAAGCTGGCCTCGGGATCCGAGAAACTCTCTGGCGCCATGAACACTGCGAGTCTTCTGGATCAGGCAAGCAAGTAAAGTAGGAAGGCAGCTGCCTCTCCAGCAAGTGCATTGGCATCTGCACTTAACCCTAAACATGTTAACAAAGGCATGCAGGGTCGAGGGGTGGCGAAGCCTCAACGGGGACCCCAGGCTCGGGTCCACGGCAGCGGTTTAAAGCCGAGCAAAGGGACAACATAACTCCGTACCTTGTGTCCAGTCCCTTCATCACTGTGCTTAATGCAATTCTTAATGAATCATCACTTCTTATGCGTCCAGCTTTTAGTAATATTCAATCAGTTCTAGTTATACCAGTGAAACTAGAACTAGAATAGTTGGTTGGTAGTCGTCATCAATTGAATGGCCAGCAAGACAAATTTCTACATTTTGTTTGTGCACTTCCGCCACATTGAGCGAGATTGTACCTTACGTCATCAGCGTGACATGGCGTCAGAAGGGAACCATTACGTGAAACTTGTTTCAATGTTTGATCATTGAGATCTGCGCCAAATGTCATAGGAATAATTTTGCAAAAGAAGCTGCAAACTTATGCTTTTGTAATAACGTAGTTCTGCAGATTCTACTACTCTGACTGCTCTAGAATCATAAGTCGAGCAATAAGAAAATGCCTGCCAGTAGCAAATAAAAACAAAGCAACCAAATAACAACATATGAAACAAAAAACAGTGACAAAAAAAGGAAATAAGTAATCAAATCAATCAACAGTCAATCAATAAAAAGAATATTTGTTCGATTGTATTTGGCGAAGCCCCATCATGAAAGTGCGGCGCTCGGTTGAAGCAACGATTCGCAATTTGAGCAAGCTGGGTGAGAACATCGCAGTCAACACATGTACATAAAAGAACCACATCGCAAACATTCAGTCAGAAACAGACATTATGGCCACCTTGTGAATTCAAATCAATTTTGCGGCATGATGTGCACAAGGTGCGATGTTCGGGAGCGGCGACGGTTCGCAATTTGAGCGATCTGGAACAGGGCGATGACCGAGATATGCTGTCCATAGCAGACAACACGACTGTGGTGCTGCGAGCAAAGGAGCTCCACAGATGGCATGAGTCAAAGGAGTACAGGTGGTCAAACATATTTCTGTGTACTCTACATGAATCTATTTCGTGTGTTGTTTCCATATTCTGCATGACTGAATTTATTGTGACTGAATTATTCTGAATTTATGACTGAATTTATGACTGAATTATTCTCAATGAATAGATAGCAGTTCTGCATCCATAATGTAACGTCGACGTGCGCTGTGGCAGGGAGCAGGCAGTCTTGTTGCTGTTTGAATTTCTTTTGGTCTTCTGAATGTACGTTGATGACGATTAAATGAATATACATTGATGTTTGATTTGATGTGCGTTGATGTATGTACATCGATGTGCGATTTGCTGAGGTTAGTTGAGTTGCACATTTCGTACGCCCACAACTTGCAGTGCTTCACACGCAATTAGGATACTGGCTGAAATGCGGCATTAGCCATTGGTCAAGAACTATGTGATGTGCTACACGAACAACTTTTTAACTATGTACTTTGAATGCCCTTGTAATGCAAGCTGTGACAGATGTTTCCAATACATTCCCTAAAATAAGAAGATCTGTATTGTTTGTATGTCTTCGTCCGAAAAGATATTACTCAGAATTTGCGCCCAAATGATGTGTTCAGACCGGAGACAACAATTGCATTCACCATGCTGTGTTTTGTCATTTGTGACAAATGTAGTCCACAGATTTTGATGATGATGCTGTCTAGGTTGCATGCCATATAAGTTGCTGCTGAACATCGCTGATGCTCTAAGTGCGCTGCTTGACAACAAGTGTCCAGCAAGGCCATTATTTAGGCATTTGGATTGCGAACGTTCGATGTCTATTGACGGAACTGCGTTCGACTTGCACACAGGAATATGCTCCTCGACAAACCCCTCCTTCGAAGAGTCCTCGATGCTTGAGTCTGGAAAGTTCCATAACAATGCTGGTCCCCGGCAGTGTTCCACGCAACGAGCCAGCGAAGGACAGACTGTACATCTGTTTCATTTGGGCACGCACCAATACATCACTGTCCAGTCGTTTCGCATTCAATGTGACAACCATATATACACACAGTGTGTATAACATATGCGTATCGTCAGTACCGGTGGAAGGACTCAGCGTTGCTCTATGCGGCAATGGCATCCGAAGATACCAGACATACTTGTCTTGCACATGCACAAGGCGTGGAGCAAAATAGATGATAAATCAATAAGGCAAATGGATGGCAAATGCACTGTGACGTGTCCGCAGCAGACTGGAATGAGCAGGTTTTGGGGTTGATGAACAAGGCGCATCGGGCAGCCGACGAACAGTGACTGAACAGTCGAAAAGACATGTCCATGTCATGTCATGGATTTCTGTGACGTCGGGAAACGAGTTGCATTTGGAAGGGCCGCCTTCGATCACGTTGAGCACAAGGGTTGGTTGGCGAACGATAGACTTCCATGATGACGCGTTTGAGCTGCGGATATCAGCCGATTCAACAGGGGACAGATTGTGTGAACTCCGTGGATTTCGGCCGTGGGGGCGATTCCTGAAAATGCATGAGTCGAAATTGTTAACGAGGTCATCAGCAAGGCGCCGATCACTGATCCTGAATGCAGCTGGGTGCTTGTGCTCCAAGAGTGCGCTTGCAGAAGTCACTTTGTTGCATTCCTCCAAAGTGGCTGGTCGCAGCTGCTGCATCTACCAGAAGGCGTCGGGCATGTGGTCACAACCAGATTGTCCAAATGAGCCAAAATGAATCTGTGGCCCCAGCCCACATTTTGAAATCGAGTTCACAGTGTGGAACTGCGCCTCTTGCAAAATGAGGGTGCTCAAAACATCTTTCTGGGTGAGCAAGGCAAACTGTTGTGGCTTGTGGCTCCAGGCAAGCCCACTGATCATTTTGAATTGAACATTAAATGTTCATAATCAAATTTTGACTCGCATGACTAGTAATGTACGCCATTACTTCTGAACGAAGTAGGACCAGGGGGGGTCACATTGTTGACCACCACATTCAACCCACCAAATACCTCCTTTCGAGCTTTGCACAAGCATGCAAGCAACCTTCCAGTTCCTGCCATGAACATAGGGGCTTATGGTGTTCACAATACTGCAGAGTGCTGCAGGCACCTTGATCTTTTCCACAGAACTGTGTCATATATGACATCGGCTACATACATACCATACTGATATCCGTGTCAAAAGCCCCCACCCTCACCCCCTCTTTTCTGTCCATCCACCAAGAGAAGACCAGAACGATCGAATGTAGTCTTATGGGGCAGGTGAACAACGGCACACGTGTATCTGCGCAAGTGTGATCATCAGAGAGTATCAGTTTCCTGGCAGCCCACACTGGGCGCTTGTCAGAGAGCACCCAAGCGCAAACAGGTCATCAGAGAACAAGCTCAGCAAGCACAACTCAGGAGCCCCACCAACAGAAAGCCTGGCCAAACCTGGATTAAACATGAAAGCTTTGCTTTTTGCAACAGGTGTGCAGACACCCAATGATGCACATTTTTGGAAAGAAATATGGAAATTGAATTCAATTTCCATTTCATTTTCTCGATTTCTGTGCTCAAACAGAAAGACGCCCAAAACGAAAAGCAGGCTCTCGGCGAGTCCCAGCGGTTGGGGCCGTCACCGCGCCGCCTCCAGCTGCTCCTGCACGTGGGCCACGAGGCCCAGCGCGTCGTTCGCCACGTTGACGAACCTGAATCCTTGTCGAATCCTCTCCGCCGCATTGACCCCGTCCTTGCAATAAATACCACACGCCACACCGTGCCTCTCCCCCGCCTCCAGCACCTCCTCCAGCGCCTTCACAAGCCTGGGGTCCCCCCCGTCGGGGCTGGGCTCCTCCAACCCCAGTGAGATCGAAAGATCTATGGGCCCAACCAACGCCACGTCGATCCCCTCCACCGACAGAATCTCATCCAAATTCCTCATCGCCTCCGCGCTCTCAATCTGCACGATCACGAGCGTTGAGTCGTTGACGGATTTCACGTGCTCGACCGTGTCCCCGTCGCCAAGGCCCAGAGGCGCCCACGGGGAGCCGAAGCTGCGGACGCCGGCCGGCGGCAGCTTGCAAGCCTGCACGGCATCCCGAGCCTGGGACGCATCATTCACCATCGGCACCACCACGCCCATCGCCCCCGCGTCGAACGCGCGCTTGACGTGCGGCGCCGTGCCAATCGGCACTCGAACGATCGGCACGGGGCCTCCGGGGCGATCGATCAACGATGCAGTGATTCGGTGCATCGAGTGGAGGTCGATCGGCCCGTGCTCCATGTCGATGACCACCCAGTCCAGGCCCGGGATGCGGGCGAGCAGGCGGGCGGCCTCCGGGGAGGGCAGCATGCCCCACAGCCCGCGCGCCGGCTCGCCTGCCAGCAGCTTGGCCTTGACCCGATTGGCGGCAGGAGGGCCTGCCGATGCATGGGACGCCGCGGGGCGCAGCAGGCTGCGCCCAGCTGCAACGCACTGCCCGCCTCGGCGGATGCACGACAGCATTCCTCCGCGTCCCTAACCCCCGTCCTGTTTCCTTCACCTTTTCTGTTCCGACTGTTCCTGCACTTTCT